>PVIC010049944.1:0-14186 GCA_004025085.1 Thryonomys swinderianus | reverse complement strand
CCTCAGCCAAAGCAAAAATTATCATTTGTATCTTCTAAGAAGGGACAGTAAATGATACTATGCACAATATCCTCAATAATGACTAACAACCTTGGTAATGGAACTCAAAAAATTAGAGCTAAACCAGGTACAACTTCTTGAAAACATTTCTATATGAAATGTACAGGCTCCTGAAATTCATCTGATCTAGAATATATTTGGGAACTAGCAAAATAGGGTTCCACATGGCTTTAAAATGGCCTCAGAAATAACTTTTGTCTCAACAGGTCTTACTGAAAATTCAAATAACTTTGCTGAGCAAAGTATAAGCAAATAAATGCAATATCCTTTTATGGAAAGCAAGCAATTTAAATCCCATGAAAGGGATTCATTATATAGCCTGCCTACTTCACCCTTCTATCTGGGGAAAAAAAAATACTGTCACCAGAAATAATCAAGTGATAAAACGATTAATGCTGTTCTCAACTAACATTTCCTTTCCAATCTAATTACTGGCTGTAATAGAAACTGAAAATAATTCACGTGCCATGAAAGAAAATTGTTAAGCAATTTATAGAACATCAATTTTTAATATTCAACAGGTTGAAGTTATTAAATAACAATTATGACTTACATAGAAACAAGAAAATATTTGTGCTATATTGAATGAAAAAAGAATAAAAATGGCATATAATCTACCGAACTATATCAATTATTATATTCGGATGAGAGGGAGAGAAAAACGTTAGACATTACTGCTAAGCAGCTGTAATTTGCTACTAAAACAGTACAACTCAAAGATACTGCACAGGAGAAACAAAAGAAAAAACAAATTCACCTGAAACACTTGAACCACACTTTTAAAAGCTGGGAACTATAAGGTCAGGACTTCCCTAACCCACTGAGTAAATGTGACAGCACCAAAATTTCTCACTATAATCTAAAAATGTAACCTGTGGCATTTTCTAAAAAGAAAAAATTAACTACTGGATTTCAAAAACTATATAGATTTAGAAAACAAATGGAAAAAATTAACATTAATGAATTAATGATTAGAAAAGATGAAAATAAAGTGTTTCTTATGTATCTTAGTAAAATACTTATGCCAAATATGTGAACTATTACATATAAAGGAAAAATTAAGAAATAAATATACTAACAAAAATTTAGGGGCCTGAGATTTAGCTCAGTGGTTCCGGCGCCTGCCTCCCAAACACAAAATCCTGAGTTTGATCCCGATAACCACATACAAGGCTGGGTGTGGTGACTCACACCCACCAGCAATCAATACCACTATCACAGTGTGGGCGTGGTGGCTCACGCCTGTAATCCCAGCACTCGGGAGGCAGAGACAGGAGGATTGCTGAGTTCAAGGCTTGCCTGGGCTACATAGTGAGCTCAGGGCCAGCCTGAACTACAAAGCTAGACCCTGTCTCAAAAAAAAAAAAAAAAGAAAAAATTAGATCTTACTGAAGAGAAATTTAAGAGAATAGTTTTGAAATACCTATTATGTTGACTCTTCCTGGCGCTCGAACATAGAACTTGGGAATGGATCCAAACTTAGACTTAAACATCTCCTTTAGCTTCAGCAATCTGAAAACAAAAGTAGAATATTTTAGATTATATACTAGACGTAAGAGCCTAGGCATATATGCCAGTAGTAGAGTTTGTTTACCGTGTGCAAGGCCCTAGGTTCGATCCTCAGCACCACAAGGGAGAGGAGGTAGGAAAGAGGAAAAAGCAAGCAAGCCCACAAGACACACACACACACACACACACACACACTTACTTCATATAACTGCTACCTCTAATTTTGCCAAAATGAAGATGAAAAATCCAAAGTCTTTTAATGATATTCTACTTCAAAAAACCCCAGAGGAATCCCAGGACAAACAGTATTTTACCTCCCAAGTCACACAATAGTACAGTAGGCCCACTGAAAAATTAAAAAGTTAACACTGACACATCCAACAGAAAAGTCTATTTTCCTCGATTATAGGCTAGTGCTACCACACCTACCTTGCAAGCACGGGGGCCTGAGTCTGATCCCCAGTACCACACACACACAAAAAAGTAACATACTGCACAGCACCTCTACCATGAAAACTATGAAGTATCAGCACATAAATAGGCAAGTGGACTTTGGTGGAACACCACAATTCTCAGAAATACAAGATGTGAATTTTAAATATGATGAATGTTTAAATCTTTAAAATTTACCACAGTAAAAGAAACACCACCATTAATTTCCTCAAAATACTCCCCCCCTGGCACATACATAGCCCATGGTTGTGGCCACTTTCCAAAGTAGTTCTGGAAATCTCCTTTAGTTAGTCTCTTTAGGTGCACTGTCGGGGTTGCCTCAATGTCCTAAAACAAAAAATGTTTCTTTTTCATGTTCATTTTTATTTTGGGGGAGAGCCAGACACATGGCGCCAGATGTGGTGAATGATATGAGAAAGGACACGGTTTCACGCGTGCATAAGCCTGCATTTTCATTGGGCTCACAACTCATAGACATTCAGGAAAGCAGACTTCCAAAACCGCTTCAGAAATGAAAAGAAAGACAGGATAAGGGTATTTGACCCTAGGGAAGGATTCTAAGGGGGACTGATGGTAATGTCTTTTTTACTGTAATAAGTTTTTTCAATATAAACTCTCACCTTGCATTTCTATCACCCCATATAGATACACATGCAAACAAAAGTTTAGGAGACGGCAAAAGTGGCATCTCAACTCGTGAAACAAAGACAAACTTTTTTTTTTTTTTTTTTTTTGAGACAGAGTCTCACTTTGTAGTCCAGGCTGGCCCTGAGCTCACTATGTAGCCCAGGCAAGCCTGGAACTCAGCAATCCTCCTGTCTCTGCCTCTCGAGTGCTGGGATTACAGGCGTGAGCCACCACGCCCGGCAAAGACAAACTTTTTAACAAAGATCCAGTAAGATTTGTATTACTTTCAAGGAAAGATAAAATGAGGTCCATATCTTATTCTAGACACAAGAATAAAGGCCAAAGGGTTTAAGTCAGAAAGTAAAAATGAAACCATACAAAACAAGAAGAAAAGACAAGTGAATTTCAGTATAGTTTTGGGAAAACTTTCTAAATATGACTCAAATCCAGAAGCAATATTTCAAATATGGTAAGTGTGACTGTATAAATTTTTTAAATTTTTATAGCCAAAATACATCTAACAGAAAACACAAATCTCCCTTGTTTTCAAAAACTCTTTAAAAATTATATTTAAAAAACTAAAGACATAAACACAAATTTCATAGTAAAAGATAGTTTAAAATGGGAATAAATCACATAAGATATTCAACCTAACTTAAAATTAGAGAAATGAACGTTAAAACTACACCAAGATATCAACACATTGGTGAAAATTCAACAGCAAGAACACATTCTACTCCTGAGATTTTGGAAAAATAGGCATTTTTCTGTACTGATAGGGAATGTAAATTGGTGAAACATCTTACAAAAATACATAGGCACCATCTAGAATTTACCCTGAAGCTAACTTCTAACAATATGAAAATGTAATATACCACATAAACAGAAGCAAGGACAAAAACTACATGATCATCTCAATTGATGCAGAAGATGCCTTAAACAATATTCAACATCCATTCATGATAAAAACCCTGAAGAAAAAGTTAGAGGACCTTATCTCACCTAATAACCCAATGGCCAGCATCATATTAAATGGAGAGGAGCTGAAAGCTTTCTTTTCAAAATTAGGATAAGACAAGATTGTCCACATCACCACTCCTGGTCAGTAAGTTATTAAAACATTAGTCAGAGCAATCAAGCAAAAGAAAGAAATAAAGAGGTATTTCTAGGAATCAAAGAAATTATTATTTGGGCTGGGGATTTAGCTCAACGGTTCCAGCGTATGCCTTGCAAGCGCAAGGCCCAGAGTTCCATCCCCAGTAACATACACCACAATGCCAGGTATAGTGGCTTACGCCTGTAATCCCATCACTCAGGAGGCAGAGAAAGGAGGATTGCTAAATTCGAGGCTTGCCTGAGCTACATAGTGAGCTCAGGGCCAAGCTGAACTACAAAGCAAGATCCTGTCTCAAAAAAAAATTATCACTATACGAAAAAGAAATGAACCTCTACATAGAAGAATTTTTAAAAATTAGAATAGTTTCCTAGAAATAATAACCAAATTCAGTGGCACAGCAGGATATAAAAGCAACACACAAAAAGCAAACCCATGGGCCAGAGGGTTAGCTCAGTGGTTCTGGCGCCTGCCTTGCAAGCCAAGGTCCTGAGATTGATCCCAGGTAACCACATACAATGCTGGCGTGGATACTCACGACCACCAGCCATCAATACCACTACCATGCTGGCGTGGATACTCACGACCACCAGCCATCAATACCACTACCACAGTGCTGGGCGTAGTGGCTCATGCCTGTAATTGCAGCACTCGGGAGGCAGAGACAGGAGGATTGCTGAGTTCCAGGCTTGCCTGGGCTACACAGTGAGGTCAGGGCCAGCCTGAACTACAAAGCGAGACCCTGTCTCAAAAAAAAAAAAAAAAAAAAAAAAAAAAGCAAACCCATTTCTATACACCAAGAAAGAAATTAAGGAAACAATGCTTTTCACAATAGCATCAAGAAAAATTAAATACTTAGGAATTAACCTAACCAAAGAAGTGATACTATACTCTGAGAAAATAATACAGCAGAGGGCATCAGAAAATGGAAAGATCCCTTGTTGCTGGTTAGAACCAATAAGAGTCAACATGGCCATACGTTCAAAACTTATATATATAGATATTATACAATCCAATCCAAACACCAACAGCACTACTCACAAAATTACAGAAAACAATCCCAAAATTAATATGGAACCAGAAAAGGCCTAGAACAGCACAAGTAATCCTGGGCAACAAGAACAAACCAGGAAATATCATAATCGGGAACTCCAGGTCATACTACAAAGTCAGGAAAACAGTATGACAATTGGGCATGGTGGCACATTCCTGTAATCCTGGCACTCGGGAGGCTGAGGCATGAAGACAGCCAGTTGAGGCCAGCCTGAGGTACACAGATAGTTCAAGGCCAACCTGAACTGCACATCCGCCGGGCAGGGGGTTGTCAATACTACAGTGGCAAAAGAAAAAACAAAAGAGATACCTACCATAAAGAAGGATAAACTTGGGTCGTTTGTAGAAGATTAGGTGCACCTGAGACCCTGCTGCATGAACTAAATCAGATGCAGCCCCCTAAATATCACATGGTTTCTCTCGTATGAGAAACCCAAACATAAAGAGCAAAAGCAAAAACAGATAATAGAAAAGAAAAGAAAGTTTCCTAGGGGAGTTCTTGGATTACTAATCCAAACATTGTGATTTATTTCTGCATTCTATGATGTTTGTAGTATTTGACAGCTTTTTAAAAGTGTATAAACTTTAGGCTTCCCTAATGAGGCTTCTCTCTTCATACACGATAATATCAGCAGCTGGGTGTGGTGGCACACACCTGTGATCCTAGCATTCAGGAAGTTGAGGCAAGAGGAGCACCACTAATTCAAGGCCAGCCAGGGCTACAGATGAGTTCAAGGACAGCCTAAACTACATAGCCAGACTTTGTCTCAAAAAACAAAGAAAAATGAAAAAAGGTAATATCACTTTGTATTTTTGTCAAGTAAATAAGCTTTTGCAGATGAAAAAATACTTTTCTGATTAAAAATATAAATTTATTCATTGCAAAATTGTTTCCAATTGTAAAATACGAGAAACAACTGAAACACTTTTCATGGAAGAATATTTGTATAAATTATGGTCTATTTATAAAGAGGATGAAACTACGAAAAAGAACATAGCTTCTAGAAATCCTTATCAAGTGATTTCCAGAATATTTTGCTAAAAGAAAAAGGGAAAGCACCTTAGCATCCCACCAGCAAAGAGTGAGAGGAGCCCCCGCACCTGCACAGGCAGGTCCTCCCGCAGCTGGCTCCAGTGCAGGGCACAAGAAGCATCCTGCAGGATTCACCTGAACCTCTGGCTGGGCTGCCGCGAGCCAGCAGGGCACACGAGCACCCACGAGGAGGCCCCCCTGAAGAAACGGAACTGCTGAGCAGCCAAACAGCACTGAATAGAGTTAATACCTGAGTCCAGACTGGTGTAAGTAAAAGGAAGAAAAGTACTCCCCTACAGTAAATACAAGAAGTACTAGGAAATCCCAGACGGGCAAGGAGCACAGTACACTTGACTCAAGCAAGAATCATCAATGGCGGGCCAGAGGGTTAGCTCAGTGGTTCTGGCGCCTGCCTCCCAAGCGCAAGGTCCTGAGTTCGACCCCAGGTAACCACTTACAATGCTGGGCGTGGAGATTCACGCCCACCAGCCACCAATACCACATAACACAGTGTCGGGCGTGGTGGCTCACGCCTGTCATCCCAGCACTTGGGAGGCAGAGACAGGAGGATTGCTGAGTTTGAGGCTTGCCTGGACTACAAAGCGAGACCCTGTCTCAAAAAAAAAAAAAAAAAAAAGAATCATCAATGGAGGGCTGGAGATTTACCTCAGTGGTTCCGGCGCCTGCCTCTCAAGTACAAAGTCCTGAGTTTGATCCCCCAGTAACCACATACAATGCTGGGCATGGTGACTCACACCCACCCACGCCCACCAGCAATCAATACCACATACCACACTACCGGATGTGGTGGCTCACGCCTGTCATCCCAACACTCAGGAGGCAGAGACAGAAGGATTGCTGAGTTCAAGGTTTGCCTGGGCTACATAATAAGCTCAGGGCCAGCCTGAACTATAAAGCGAGACCCTGTCTCAAAAAAAAAAAAAAAAATCATCAATGGAGGGGAAAGGCCATTCCCCAGTGGTGAGGCTCAAACCCCAGGGCCTACCACATGGAAGGCAGGCAGGCTGCTTCTGAGCTCCACCTCAGCCCCAAAAGAGAATTAATTACAGAGAGGAAAATAGTGATTTTATAACAGAAACTAGACAGACATCTCCTGGATCAAGAAGACCAGCTCACCAGCATTGGTAATGGGCAAACACATATCATGTGTCTCTCCATATGCCATACTGAGAAAATAAAATCAGTTTGCAGTACTCCTACGCAAACTGGATAGACCAAATGTAATCATGAAGTCACGGATGAATTCTCTCAAAGGAGAAACTCTTAATGGCACAATCATAACTCTGAAACAGACAGTATGATATGACAGCCAACCAGACAGAGTACCACAGTAAACCAAATGGTTCATGTGCTTCCAAAAATGCATACTCGAAGCTAGGCATGGTGGTGCACACCTGTTACCCCAGTACAGAGGCTGAGGCAGGAAGATCTTTGCAAATTGGAGGGCAGCCTGGGCCACGCCTTGAGCTCAGGGCCAGACTGAACTACAAAGCGGGACCCTGCCTAAATAAGTAAATAAGTATTGCGGGTGACCATAAATTTGCATTCTGCCATAGTTTTCTGTGGACAAGAGTCACTTGCACCTCAAGCTGCGATGCACCAGGAGCACAGTTGCAGCCTCGGAGCCAGCACGGCCATCAGGCAACCTGCAAAGGCGTTAGAGACAGTGCCTGCCTTATCTTTGGAAATAACCAACAGTCTTTTGGTTCGTTACCAAATATTTCACGATTTTTCTCTACAACCCGGACTGATGGGGATTCTCTAAAGTAACCATGAAACAAACAGAAAGGCCCTTCTGCAATTAAAAGTGGGTTCGGGAGAAACCTAAATGCAGCGCGCACACTGGGTCCTGGGCCCGGATGTACACGGTCTTGCACGACACTGTTTCAGTCCGCAGTGAACACAGATAGGACAACGGACCCTGAGCCGCACTGCTGCGGGAGCCCGCAGGCTCCGGCTCGGGGCACAGAGCACCAGGCAGCGCGGTTGTCAGAGCACCCACAGGATCGCGGCCTTGCACTCTGCTGGTCTGGACGCTACAGAGTAACCAACCCTCACTCCGAAAACAGAAACAGCCTTACAGAGAAGAGCACGCAAGACGGGTGGTAGGAAGAGGAACTCTAGCAGGCGGCGCACCCGAGAGCAAGAGCCAGGCTGACGCTGAGGCTCGTGGCGGGGACAGAGGACAGTGAAGTTCAAGTAAGGAAACAGCTAAATTGGGACGCGCAGGGATCAAGGCTGCCAGGAGGAAGAAAGAGGGAGGAGGGATGGGCGTGGTAACCCCAGTTCTCGCTCAGCTAGTTCTCCTCACTCCGAGAGGGCTGCTTCTACCTATTAAAACCGTACATTGACTCTCTTAGCATGTGATTTAACGGCACGATGTGAAGTCACCAAACCGCACCCTATCCCAGGCCACTTGGACAAGCTTCCAGGTCTCTCACAACCGCAGCGGCACACACAGGCCAGCTGTGCAACTGCGGTACTTACTAAATTCAACCGCATCGGGCTATCAAAGAAATTTTAGTAGGTATTAGTGAGTCCCCGTGAAGATCATACCACCAGAAGGGGAAACGGGCAAGAATCGCAGCACAGACTGCTGAGTTTGGAGCTCTGAGTGCTCTTTTGACTGAAGATGTTTTTGTTTCATTTTTAACAGCTTTTATTTGAAATGTCCAGCCTGACCAACTCTGTGGAGACGGAGACATTAACAGTGGCTCGGGGATGAGGAACAGGAAGGGGAAAACAGGGTGACAACCAAAGAATGCTGGTTTCTTTTAGAGTGAAGATGTTCCTAATTTTATCAGATTGAGATAAAGACCTTCTATTTCAATTTTCTGTAAGGCTTTTTAGCAGAAATGGGTCAAATGTTTTTTCTGCATCTATTGAGATGATCATATGGTTTTTGTCCTTCCCTCTGTTAATATGGTGTGTTACATTTACTGATTTACATCTGTTGAGCCATCGCTGCATCCCCAGGAGAAATCATATTGGTCAGAGTGTATGACCTTCTTGATGATCTGCTGCATTCTCTTTGCCAGTATCTTGGTGAGAATTTCTGCACCCGTGTTCATTAAGGAGAGTGACCTATAATTCTCTTCTTTGATTACTTTCTTCTCTGGTTTCGGTATCAGGGTAACACTTGCTTCCAGGAATGACCAAACTTGATTACAGTGATGGATGCACAATACTTTGAAAATACTATCACTTCACTGACAACTTGAAATGAGTACATCAAGTGGTATGTGAAAATCAAAAGAGCTGTTACAAAAGATAATTCAGCCGGGCGTGGTGGCTCACGCCTGTCATCCCAGCACTCAGGAGGCAGAGACAGGAGGATTGCTGAGTTCGAGGCTTGCCTGGGCTATACACAGTGAGCTCAGGGCCAGCCTGAACTACAAAGCAAGACCCCATCTCAAAAAAAAAAATAATAATAATAATAATAATTCAACAATTTAAAACTTAATTCCAAAGAAAAAACAGAGATTCCACTCCAAAGGGAACAAAGAAAGCTAGAACAGTGGAATTTGAAGTCTCGGGACTTGGAAACAAGCAGGAGTGGGACACACAAAGAAAATATTAGCACCTCTATTTCTGCTTGATTTTTATATAAAATGGGAGATGTGGCTGACTGTCTGCATTCTAAGAAAAGAGCTAGAGTCCTTCAAGGAGAGGGGTTCGCCTCCAGGGGCCTCTGAGAACTGCAACCTGTGACCAACCCAGGTTCGTAGACTACACTAGCTGGACTTAATAAGTGCGCATCTCCTAATGAATATGTGGCTCTGAAAGATTCCTAAACATAAAACACTATTTGAAGCCGATGATTTCAGCACACATACAGTTGAAAACCAAAAGAGAACAGGGATCATGACAACCTCTCTTGTGGCTGGCACAGAACACATGTTAATATTACACTGTTGCATGAATACGTATTTTAAAAATCACAAAAGGCAAGAAAGAATGCTAGAAGTTTGGTAAACAATTTTTTCACTTTTAGTTCATGCACCATCCCCCTAAGGCTAACTGTACAGTAGAAACTAATCTTTATAAATAAAAAACCCTATAAAACAGAAACACTTGAAATTTCTAAACGGATGTGTTTTATGCCAGAAAAAGTATTAGCTGTTACAAGAGGCTGGATTTATTTTCATGTAACAAATTCCTTGTGAGTTTATTTCAAGAATGCCTAATAATGTGCCCTAATTCATTTGAATATACAGTATGGCAGGAGGGGTTGTGGCCAGTATGCAAGCACTTCCAGAGAGTATGTGAAAGTTTTCAAAGACATTCCAAAGTAGCCTAACAGTAAGCTGGTCTCTGTGTTAAGAAATTGTTTCTCTCTAATTTATGTTTCTCTCTATTAACTCAAGACAGTTTGTCGGCTTGAGCCTGCTAGAACACTTTCAAGTTGAAATATAACATCATCAGTTGATACACAACGGTAATATACCAGGAAGTAGAAACAGCTCAGACTTGATACTACAGGGGTAAAAAAATTTTTAAACAAGGAAGAGAGAGAGAAACAAGGCTCAGAAAACTCCAGGCTAGTATAGCAAGTAAAAGTCCATATTCAGTGAGATTTCGGCTCAATAAATCAGCAAAAATAATCTTTAGCCTGGTAATTTTAAAGTCCTCCACTAGCCTCCCCCAATTATCAGTTATTCTGCAGCTGGATATCAGCAACAAAGGAATTCTCGGAATGACATTAGATTCCGAATTTTTTTTTAAGATTCAAAAGCCAAAGAAGGGCCAGAGATTTAGCTCAATGGTTTCGGCGTCTGCCTGGCAAGTACAAGGTCCCAGATTTGATCACCGGTACCAGTTATCACAATGCCGGGTGTGATGGCTCACCCAGCACTCGGGAGGCAGAGGCAGGAGGATTGCTGAGTTCGAGCCTTGTCCGGGCTACATAGTGAGTTCAGGACCAGCCTGAACTACAAAGCGAGACCGTCTCAGAAAACTGAAAAAACCAAAAAGCCAAAGAAATGTTCCTATGCACATTAGTAGGCTTTCGAAAGCAGGGCCAACGCACCCAGAGGAGGAGCAGTTCCAGGCGGGGCTGGGCGTGTTTACTGAAGGCCGGTAAACGCCGCGAGCGAGCGGTCCCGACCGGGGAGGGGTCCCAGCCTGGGGCGCGCCTGGGACGGTTACAGGTCTTCTGCTCCTCAGGCACGAAGGCTGCGAACCGGGAAGCAGCCCGGCCCGCGAGCCCTGGCCCGGCCGCCCGGAGGCGCTGCGCGTGACGCCCGCCGCCCCACCTGGGATGCTGCGCCACCTGCACGGTACGCGCCTCCGGGCCCTCCGCCGCCATCGCGCGCTCCCTCTTCCCCGACGCTTCCCGGACACGCGGGCAAGGCGATCACGAGCCGGCCGGGCCGCCGCTCTCTTCCGGACCGCACGACAGGCCTGCGGAAATCCTGCAGCCCCGGAGGTGGCCGCCCCGCCCCGCCCCGGCCCCGCCTCCCCTCGCTGCCGGGGCTGGGATCCGGACCGCCGGGAGCCCAGGCCGCGCGCCGCACCTTGGACTTCCGAGCCATCTGTTTTGTTTTTCCCTTCAACGTCTAGCAGCTGCTCCCAAAGCGACGCAGAAGCGTCTGGCCCTGGCCCTGCAGACTGCTTCCCACATCGCGGAAAACTGACGCCGGGCTTGACGCAGGCATTGCATTAATTTCGAGAGCACAGGCATCGGCTGCCTTCCTACGGCACAGCGACCGGCGGGAGCGGAGAGAGCCCAGAGGACCACCGTCCCTGTTACCACGCCCCGCTCTCGGTTCTTTACCCACCGCGAACGCTGTCTGCCTGCCCTCCGGGTCACCGTCATGGTTGGTGACAGCCGGACCTGGCAGCAGGGTGTGCCCGGCGCCCAGAGTGGAGCCCGGTGGGCTGCTTTTAATGAACAGGCCAGATAAACTGAACGAATCAAAGGGTCTCACTGATCACGGTGCAAAACTCAAATTAAAATGCAGCCATATTAGCTCTCAGTCTAGTGCACTCTGTACCTCGGAATATTAAGATTAGACCCCCGTGAAAACAGCAAGCAAAGCACCTATCACAAGAGTTTCCAAAAGAGATTTGGACCGACTGATGTTAGTCTGTTTTCTGTCGTTATTTCACATTTTTGTACTTATTTTAAAAAGGAGGTTTATTTGGGTCACAGTTTTAGAAGCAGCCCCTAGCTGGGTTCCAAGACCTCAAGGTTCCAAGACCAGAAGCAAGCAAGCCAATGGACCAAGAGCTGGAACCTGAAACCATGATCCAAAATAAACCTTTCTTCTTTATAAGTCGACTAAGGTATTTTGTCACAGCAAAGGAAAGGTGACCAACATGCTCACTAGTATTCTTTCCTTCCTAATCATGTGCTTTTATTGAACTCAAATTCCAGCATGATGCTTATTGTGGCTTCATCTCGGGTAAAAGACGGCATCCTTATCACTTCTCATGAATAGGTTTGAATAGAGAGAACATAATGAGGACATTTAAAATTTTAGGACCACCAATAAATATTTTAAAACATTTTTACCGAGAAATGTTTCTCATTATCTTTTTAGATGAACAAAAAAATGTTGAAGCTTTGAAAATATTGCTTCTTTAAAAAGAGTACAAAATAAACTCTTTATACAGGGCTTTTTAAATAAGCATACTGACTATGGATACTCTTTCATGTAATACTTCTTATTGGGTTTTTTTTTGTTTTTGTAACATGGTACCAAAGACGAAACTCATGACCTCGCATTTGCAAGGCAGGTGGTGGCACCACTGAGCTAAATCCCAAGCCCTAAGTGAATAGTTGACCGAACACTAATTTTGCTAAATAAAAGCTAAGGGCAAATCATTAGAGTGGGCCTTGGACACATTTCCAGTGCAGTCTCATCACTGACGCAGATTGGAAGGGACATTATAGATAGCAAATTTAAAAATCCTTTTAGGAATGATTGGCCCAAAGTAAAGAATACAGTGGAGCTGGAATTAAAAGCAAGGCTTCTGGGGCCGGAGATTTCGCTCAGTGGTTCCGGCGCCTGCCTCGCAAGTGCAAGGTCCTGAGTTCGATCCCGGTGACCATACAGAATGTTGGGCGTGGTGACTCACGCCCACCAGCAATCAATACCACACACCACAGTGCTGGGCCTGGTGGCTCACGCCTGTCATCCCAGCACTCGGGAGGCAGAGGCAGAGGCAGGAGGATTGCTGAGTTCAAGGCTTGCCTGGGCGCCATAGTGAGCTCAGGGCCAGCCTGAACTACAAAGCGAGACCCTGTCTCAAAAAAAAAAAAAGCAAGGCTTCTGGACTCCTAACCTAGAAGTCATGTTATTTCTGAATGTGTAACCTTTGGCAAGACCTCAGCGAAGCATGCCTAAAGAAAATTACAGAAACAGTAAATAATTCATGTTCCAGAACTGATATGTATATATTATAATTTTCATAAAATATTCTGTAACATAACCTGCCCTCAAACGACTAAATATCAAACATACAAAACAAAAACCTAACACTACTGTCTTAGCCTAGCTTCTTTATGCCTGATATCTTGCTAAGTAAACTTATATCCTATATTATTGTCTCTGTAGAGGAACATTTCATTTTCAATTTTAAAAAAGGTATTACAGGGCAGGGGATATAGCTCAGGGCCAAGAATTTAGCTCAGTGGCACTGCACTTGCCTGACAATCACAAGGTTCTGAGTTCAATCCCCAATACCAAAAAAAAGTATTCATTTTTACCAAAAAAGATACTCATTTGGTTAGTAGTGAAATTAAACATTTAAATTGTACAGTATTTTATGTTCACAAATCTCAAATCTCTCTTTTTGACAAGTAGACACAATTACAGTAAGGTTTAAGAGTCAAATTATAAACTAACGAGTGGTTTATCGGGATAGATTTTTTTTTCTCAGTACCAGGAATCAAACTTAGGACCTTGTGCTTTGCCAGAGACCAGTGCCAATGAGCTACATCTCCAGCCCCTTTGTGATAAGAGTCTTTAAAGAAACTTAATAATCAACTTAAAATTCTTTTTCTTTCAAAGACATTAGTCTCTCTGAAGATAAAATATTCTAGCAAACCACATACAAACACCAAAATGAGACAAACAATAAAAATGTTCCCAAATAAGAATAAAGCAGGAGGGCCGGAGGGTTAGCTCAGTGGTTCCGGTGCCTGACTCGCAAGCGCAAGGACCTGAGTTCGATCCCCGGTAACCACATATAATGCTGGGCGTGGAGACTCACGCCCACCAACAATCAACACCGCATACCACATTGCTGGACGTGGTGGCTCACGCCTGTCATCCCAGCACTCGGGAGGCAGAGACAGGAGGATTGCTG
>PVIC010049943.1:0-12997 GCA_004025085.1 Thryonomys swinderianus | reverse complement strand
CAAGCGCAAGGACCTGAGTTCGATCCCCGGTTACCACATATAATGCTGGGCGTGGTGGCTCACGCCTGTAATCCCAGCACTCGGGAGGCAGAGACAGGAGGATTGCTGAGTTCGCGGTGGCTTGCCTGGGCACCATAGTGAGCTCAGGGCCAGCCTGAACTACAAAGCGAGACCCTGTCTCCAAAAAAGCAAAAAAAAATAAAAAATAAAAAATAAAATAAAATAAAATAAAATAAAAAATAAAAAATAAAAATAAAAAATAAGATGGGGCTCTAGCCTAGTGCCGAGGGCCTGGGTTTAACGTCAAAAAAAAAAACAAAAAAAATCAAAATAAATAATAAAGGCCTGTGGTCAGCACACATGAAGACTGTCATAGGAGTCTGAGCCCTTGTGTTCCCTGGTTACATGCTGTGACTGGGGTGTCAGAGCACAAGTGACTGTAGATACTCGCTGACTGGTGGTTGGTTAGTTGATTTAACATAACTGAAAAAAACAACACTACTATTGAGCTACTTTCCAAAACTTGAAAAGATTTGTGCTACAGTAGGAAACATAGGACACAACAAAACAAAACACCCCACCCTATTAACGTGGTTTGGCGGTGACCCAGAGGCTGCACTGGCTGGTCCGCGCTCACCCCAGGACTTCAGTGAGAGGCTAGGAGGACGCCTTGCAGTGTGGAAGGTGGTCTGGACAGAACAGGCTGAGCCACAGCTTCCTCTAGAAAAGAGAACCGGAACCCAACTCCATTCATTTGTCCAGCTTGGTGGCCCACAGCTTTGAGAGCAGCACAGGGATCTGACTTTGCTGCAGGGCTTCTGGCCTTGGATGAAGGCATCTTCCTCACCTCTGTACCCAAGACATTCCTCTCCTGCAAGCCAGGAAGGTAAACCATGGCCTCCTTCAAATGCCCATGGTCCACGCAGCCGCAACAGAGGCGATGGCCATGTGCAAAAGAACCTAGAATATCCCTGGAGAGAGGCACGGCACAGCAGCCTGGACAAAGGGAGTGGAGGCTGGGGATTTAGCTCAGTGGTTCTGGTGCCCGCCTCGCAAGCACAAGGTCCTGAGTTCTATCCTGATAACCACATACAACAATGCGGGGTGCGGTGACTCATGCCCATCAGCAATCAGTACCACATACCACAGTGCCGGGTGTGGTGGCTCATGCCTGTAATCCCAGCACTTAGGAGGAAGAGGCAGGAGGATTTTTGTGAGTTCAAGGCTTGCCTGAGCTGCATAGTGAGCTCAGGGCCAGCCTGAACTACAAAGCGAGACCCTGTCTCAAAAAGAAAAAAAGCAGTGGAGGGGTGACCCTGATCTTTGCAGGAAGTCATGAAAATCATCCCTTCTTTTTCTCAACACCAGCTCTGTGCCAGGGTGTCCCTGGTAGTTATGAAGATGATATCACACTCTCCTCACGCTCTCCAAGAAGGTGACAGCGCCAACTTTGAGATGAGGTCCAGAGAGACCTGAAGCCTCTGCTTCTCCTGCAGTCACAGTCCCTCTGCCCCTGGCCTTGGCCCGATGGGCGCCTGGGGCAGGAGTAAAGCTGGAGGATCCTGGGAGGGGCGCAGGGGCCACGTTGCCTGAAACCGGAGGATGAGGCAGAGTTGGCAGCACATGGCAGATGCTGGCCAGAGCCAGTTGGTAAGGGTGGGGTGTGTCAGGCCTGAGCCCAGTTTATCAGGAGAACAAATCCTGGTCTCTGCCCACCGGCCCAGCTATGAGCTCGAAAGAACACCTCCGGGTGCCAGGCTGAGAACACTCCCCTGCAGAGCTTCTGGAGCTACATCCCTGCCCTGCTGGGCTGCTGCCAGGATGCCCATGTGAGGCTGCTCAGCGCCCAGTGCAGAGGGCAGGCTCCAGGGTCCTATGGAAGGAACTCTAGAATCCAAGCAGCCAGGGAATTTCCCAGCCTGAGTGCCTCCCCCTCCCTCCACCTTCACCACGAGCCGGGGGCCTCAGGAGGGCCTGGCCTTCCCGCTTCCCATCTACCCCCGTCATCTGTTTGGGGGCACAATCCTGTGTGTGGAGTTGGGGAACAACACGACCCTCTGCTTCTACCCTCTACCTTCTGCTTCCGAGCCAGGCCCAGGACATCCATCAGAGCGTGGGCGGGCCCTGTCATGGCCGGTTCTCTCCTGATCACCAGCCCAGCCCCTTGTGTGAAGCAGCACCTCCCCACAAGACCAGACGCGGTGGGGCACTGCCCGTGACACCAGCCTGTTCGCAGCTGCCCCGCCGCTCAGTGGGCTTCAGGGCCCTGTGCTCGGCAGCTTCCTGAGGGTGTGCTGAGCCAGTCCCGGTCCCGGTGCACTCGCTCAGGGTGGGTTAAACTTGACTGGATTAGAGACTCCTAGAGAGGGGGCTGGGTCGTGAGGCCACTTAACTTGCCAGCGGGTTAACCCGTCCACGTGTTCACTACAGAGTGGGCGATGAGGAGGTGGGGGGAGGGGAGGAAGTGGGGCACCGCGGGGTGAGTCTGAAGGATGTAGCTTCTCAGGCCCTTCCTCCCTCTCGCGCCTCCTTCTGGCATGACGTTTCCAGCTCGCCACAGGCCTAACGCGCAGCCCAGGGACCAGACCACTTCAACCTGTGAGTCAGCAATGAGCCTTTCTTCCTGAAGCTGTTTGGGTCGGTGCTTTGTCAGTGGCGGAAGGCTGACCCAGCAGTCTGCTCCCCAGCATGCACTCGTCTCTCACGTCCGCTACAGGAAGGACCTGAAACCTCAGGCTCGTTCCCCCAGCCAGGCGGGCAGTCTGCAGACGGCTGTGTGCCTGCTGGCCATGCTGGGAGCCATCTATGCCATCTGCTTCCTGCCCAGCACCACCGTGGCATGCTTCTGTGGCCATCTTCTGGCTGGGCTTCGGGGACACCCTGCAAATAGCTCCTCCACAACCTCCCCAATCCCAGGGCGATCCCAGGTCCTGCACGCGCTGTCCTGCTTCTCCGGCCTTATCTCGTCCACCAGAGCCGGGCCTGCGGGCCTCAGGAGGACCCGCAGAGTTCTCCCTGACCTGTGTGCCAGGCTGCAAAGGAGGCGCCCCCCCAGGGCTGAGGTGCTTCTGTACTGACCGGCCCTGGCCTGGAGGTCACTCCCTCGACTATTCCCAGCACAGGCAGCCGGACACATCTGTGGGCCAGGAGCCAGCTGGGCAGCCGGGCATTTTCAAAAGTGAATCTGAGTCCCAGGCTGTGAGGAGCCAATCTGAAAACCCAAGTGCCCCTTTGACCTTGTCTGGCCAAGGACCTTTGATGGACACCCACTGGGTTAACAACACGTTACTACTGTAAAAATTCTACTATTCTAAAAATAGTAGTACTGAACAGTACTTTTTTTTTTTTTTTTTTTTTGCAGTACTGGAGATCATGAATAGTACTATTTTTTTTTAAAGTTTCAAGAAGTGACTGGTTATCATTTACATAAAATTAAACACACAAACAAGTTCTATATTGGCTATGGATTCACACATGCATTAGCAATAAAATACATGGGACTGATAAAGCAGAAGGCAGTGGGAGTAATGTCCAGGTGACTAGCGCCTTGTGTGATAGTCTCTGTAAAAAATATGAAAAAATAGCTAAGAGTAATGTCTGGATGTACTTAGCATTGCGGAGTAGAGAATAACAAGGTTGGTGTGAGGAAGAAGGGAAGGTAATAGGTAACCACAGCTCCAAATGCTCGGGCTGCTCAGACTGCTAAGAATAGCGCTGGCTTTGGCAACTGCGAGTCATTAGAGACTTTACTGGCAACAATTTCAGGGAGGGGCCGGGGTAGGGGCGGGCCAGGAGCCAGAGAAGACCTGGCTGGGAGGAGGGACTCAGGAGATTCGCAGGGATGGAGGTAACTCTTCCCCCTTTCAATAAACTTGCCAGGAAAGGGAGGTAAGGTGACGGCAAGCGTAGGGGACAAGGTTTTAGAGGTTCAACTGTTCGGTTGTTTCTGGATTGAACAGAGAGACGGGAATGCAGGGGCAGGAGGAGAGGGGGAAGGGGATGCCTATGGTGCAAAGTGAGACTAAAATGACCAAGGCCCTGTTCAAAGCTTACTAATTTTCTTAGACCTAGGAGGTAGGTACTACTTTTACCCACTTTTATAGAAGACAACACTGAGGCAGAGAAGTTGAGTGACTTGCCCAAGGTCACACAGCTAGTTAAGTGGCAGGATATGCTACTCCAAGGCTCAGAAGGGTAGAAGGTTGGATCCAGCCCATGGGTGGTCGGAGGATCTGTTCTCAAGAGGAAGGATGCACCCTCTTGGGAAAGGCACCACCACAGCAGGTCCTGGGGTAGAGAGGAAGAAGGTTGCCAGGTCCTTCAGAGGGCTGCTCTCAGCAGGTGGGGCTCAGGGAGTGACATGATTGGAACAGCTAGTTCCCAAAGAATAACCGACAGAAGGGCCACCAAGCCAAGAGCCAAAAGAGGCCTGGAGGGTTGGAACCTCACAGCTCTGCTGATTGTAAGATTTCCTGCAGGGAATCCCACTGCCCTGGGGCAGACAGAGGAGAAGCAGGTCCCTGGGAAGCCTGACCATAAAAACACTGTCCTGGCCTGTGGGGAGGTGGGGAGTGGGGGTGCAACAGAGCTGCAGAGAGCCTCCAGGAAGAGGGAGGTACCATCAGGCCTCAGGAGAAGACACCAAGAGCCACCCAGCCCATAGTGGTTCTTCCAAAAGGGCTGCCATGCACCCTTAGTGACTGCAGCTTCTACAAAACCTGTCCTGACCAGGAGTCATCTGTACCTTCTCCTAAATCCCAGACTCGTACACATCCCAACAAAGCCCTAATCACATTTTCTCATTTCCAATGACCATCACACATGTGATGGTTAATCTTCACTGTCCATGGTCTTTGTCCTTTACTCTCTCACAAAGCCCATCAAACAAGCGTCTCACACACATGGGTTAGGGGGCTCTCAGTCAAGCCATACTTCAGCTTCTCCTGCAATAGTCCTTCCTGGCACAGCGACTAAAGCAGAGGCCACAGAGATAGGCAGCAGGAAGCCGGAAGCAGAGGACAAAGAAGCCCCGTGAGCGCCACAGAGCCCTTCCGTGCACCAGCCCCAAGCTTCTTGTGTGTCTCCAGGACCTGGTTTAGTGGTAGTTAATGGAGAAACCTCTACCTGTTGCTCCTTTTCCCACCAGGCCTAGCGAGCACAAGGTCAAAGGTCATCTTTTGGGTGACCTAGTCTGTGGATCCCTCTGTGTGCTCAGGCTGTGACCTGAGATGGAAGATGTAGTCCCTGAAGAAAGGCTGCCACCCCACCATGAGGTTGGCCTGTTAACTCTCCTTGCCTGTGGGGTGGGGAAGGGCACAGCATGGAGCCAAAGCCAGGAGCTTCTGGGGTTTGCGAGTTCATTCAGACCCTCCTAGCAGAGCCACCATTCAGCAAAGGACAGCCTAAAACCAAGCAGAATTTCCAGAAATTTATTGGAAACACAATACAAATTGATTAGTAGACAGCATTTTGTACAGATGGTCCACACCAAGGCCGCGCTAGAATGCGCTGGCCTGGGGAAGCACTCTCGGCACGGAGGCGTGCTGGGGCCAGTGATCTCGGGCCAGGAAAACCAGAGATGCATGAGAGAGGGACAGAAGGGCACACAAAAAACCTCAGGCCATGGCTTTCCTGAGGGGAAAGGGGACAGCTGTGAAGGATAAAGGCTCTCCCCTCCCTCCCCAAAGCACTTTCTCTCTAGGAAACCCCAGGGAGCTGCTCCCATCTCCCCTGGACTCAGACGGAACACGGGCCGGGTCAAGGCCCAGGCGTGCATGCCCTCCGCGCTGGCTCCCACCCCATCCTGTGTCACGTGCTGGCGCCGCCCCTGGAGGCGGCCATGCAGGCCCGTGAACCATGCACCTGCTAAGAAGGCAAGAGCAAGACAGGCAGCTTTCTCGCCCTCTCCGCCCAGGGGTGTTCCTGGCAGGGACCTGCCTCCTCCCAGACGGCCCACCGGGCGGCCTTGGCCCCTGGGCTCTGCTCAGGCACCCTCCTCGCTCTGTCCAGGCGGCCTCAGGGCGGTGGCAGCTTCCCGTTATTCCCCACCTCTGGCCTCAGCTCCCATTTCAGCTCCTATTCTGTGTCAAGCAAATCTCTGGACTAAAACTGCTGTTTCAGATGCATGCAGAGGCTCCTGCTTCCTGGCTGGCCCCAAGCGGTGCACACGGCAGAGCTGTGCGAGGACACAGAGGTGGCGCCAGTGACGGAAGGACAGAGGAGCTGCTGCGCCTGTCCCCACACAGGAAGCCCGAGGCCGAGTCTGCTGAGCTGGCTGTGCAGGGCTGTCCCTCGGTTCCTCCCTCCACCGACACACACCGAGGCTCGTCCTGGCTCCAGAGAGGGTGTGACTGGCAGGAAAGTCCTCAGCCCACCAGGCAAAGCATCTGCCTGACAGCCCCTGACAGTTCCACCGCGAGCTGGGAGCTTTCCAGAGATGAAACAGGAGCGTGAGAACTCTGGCCACATCATCTCTCCGGGGATGGGTCTGCAGAACCTGGGGCTCGTACTAACAAGGTGAGGGGCGGCCTTGATGGCACAGGTACCTCAAAATGAGCTAGCTGTATGTTCCCCAGCGCTAACTGTGAATGAGGACATGAGAGATGTCCCTGCCCCTCCTCTGGCCTGGCCTGGGGGAACAGCCTCCTCCCTGGCAGGGACAGGAAACAGAGATGTGACTGTTCTACTATGAGCAGTCACTATGTGACGGGAGTCAGGAGAGAACAAACAGCCCCCAGGCCAGCTGCCTCCTCTTCGGGTTGCTCTTTGTTTTTTATTTTCTGGTACCAGGAATCGAACTCAGGACCTTGCACTTGCCAGGAAGGTGCAGTGCTGCTCAGCTACGTCCCCGGCCCTCTAGACTTCTTTATGCAAAGCTGGGGAAGTGCCCGCCACCTCCCTCCGTCTCTCACAGAGCATCTCTGACACAGGTCCCACCCACAGGGGCCTCATGCCAAGAGCAGGACAGCCCTGAGACGAAAGCAGTGAGAATACGGCCCGCCTCGCTGGAAGCCGCTCCTCAGGTGACCCCGTGACCGCAGAGCTGGGCAAGGACAGGCAGCCTGTACCAGAGAGCCATCCTCAGATGGCAGCTGGTTCCCCGCTGGGCTGAGCCAGCCCCTGGGGACATCAGCATCGCTTCTGTGCTCTGCCACCATTCCTGAGAGGGGGTCAATCAATCCACTGTGGCCGCTCCGCCCTGCAACAGCCCCCTCCAGGGCGCCTCCTAGCGGCCGTCCGCTCTGCCAAGAAAGCTGAGATTCTTCGCCCGGCAGCCTGTCCCTGCCAACAGAGAGAAAGTGGCCAGGCACCATCTGTTCGGGGAGCTAACGGGGAACGGAGTGTCCCCATACCTGTAGCTCTGTGTGGTGGCAGCAGAGTAGCCAACTGGAATGTCACCAAGGTGCCAGGGAAGGAGGGAGGAGCCCATACCAATAAAAGGGGTGCTCCTGGGCCTGGGACCACGTGCTCACAGAAACACAGGGCCGGGGGTGAGCCCAGGGGTCCGCACGCTTGCGCCCGCCTTCCTGGCTCCCTCACTAGCCCTGTGACACGGGGTGATCCGCAGTGCGCTGCCGCTGCAGGCCCCACCGGGTGTGCACGGCTCTGCGGCAGCAGGTCTGTCTGCAGGGAAGCAGGGCGCAGAGCGGCGCCTCTGTCAGTGACACACGTGCCGGGCACAGTCGCAGCCACTCTCCTCACACTGCGGAGGACCAGAGGAGCCGAGTGGACGCCGCCTCTCTCCAGGGACAGAGATGCTGAAGAGAGTCGGTCCGAGGAGATCGGAGGTGGGCAGGGAGGAGCAGGACGCCCCGCGGGGTAAAGCGGCCTAGGGGGAAGCACTGAGGTGAACAGCGGAGACGGGAACACCAAGAACTGCGGGACACTGGCACGTTTCTTAAGACGCATCCACTCAGACGGATGCCACGTCCTGCTGTACATAATTACACAGCGTGACACAGAGCAGGCGAGGCATGCAGGCCACCACTCCAGGGCGCAGCCTGAAAAACAGAGAGGGGTGGCGGGGCTCCCTCCGCCCCTTGGCGCCCAGGCAGCTCTGCTCCCGGCGGCCAGGCCTCCGAGGGGCAGTGCTGCGCCGCCGGTCCATGCGCGGAGGCGCCGGTGGGGAAGGTCCACGCCTACGGGTCCTCCCTGCCCACCACTGAGCGGGCTGCCTCCTTCCCAGGCACAGCTGTGAGCATCAGCAGGACGGCTGCGAGGCTGGGCGGGAGGGCGGGGAGGGAGCTCAGTCTGACACACAGCATGCGAGTTCTGGCAAAGGGAAGAGACGAAGCCACGGTTAGGGCTAGGAGCCAAGCGGGTGGCCGGGAGGGGCCTCCCCCGGCAGGACAGGTCAGGGAGAGACCAGGGCCCATTCCGATCACAGGTCACACGGGTCAAGGAAATAACTGAACGATACCGAAGAGCCCTAAAAGCCAGGTTCGGGGTGGGCAGGGAGCGGCTGCTGGCCAGGCTCTGCAGCGCCCAGGCAAGCCTCCCAGCTGAGCGCGAGCTCCCGGAGCCTCCCCGCTGGACCTGAAGCAGCGCGGGCCGCCGGCGGGGGAGGCCGGACCTCGAGCCATCACCTCGGACCAGGGACTCGTGGTGTGAGCAGGCTTTCTGCCGCAGGGGCGTGAAACCGATGCCTCACGTGTCACAGGGAGGGGCTGCTCCCGTGGTCCTCTAGCTCCTTCAAGCTCTCAACAGACACGAGGATCAAAAGGCAGCCATGCCCGGCAACCATGTCACCACCATCCCGGGCCGCGCGGCAGGGCGGAGGCCTTTCTCCTGGTTACTCGGGAGGGAGCTGGGAGGGGACTTTGGTGGGACAGCAAAGGACGCTCAGACCCTGTCTCCCCTGTGCAATGCAGCCGGGAGAGCCCCGGGATGCTCACCTGCACAGCCTCGCACCATCCCGAGGGAGGGCCGCACGGTGGCGCTGTGCCGCACCTTCACTTCTGAGCCTCGCTGGAATGGAGGGCGCGTGTAACGAAGCGCGGCATGGGATGTGGCTCGGCACATATGTGCTAAAGACAAACCCACGGCAGGAATCCATGCACCTTTGCATAATTGGTCCTTTAGAATTTTTATTTTAAGGGTACCAGGGATTGAATTCGGGCCTTGTGCTTCCGAGGTAGGTGCAGCACCACTTGAGCTGAATGCCTCAACCCTTCTTTTGTAGTGTATGTAACTGGCTTATTTAACCTTCCCCACAATCTTGGGAGGATCAAAAATGTTAGGAACTTGCTCAAAGGCACAGTGAGTTAGCTAAGGAGTCAGGATTAGAACCCACAGCTTCTTAATTCCGTTCAAGTTCTTCCCTATGTACTACGTGTCTCATCTCATTTTCCATTTAGTCCAGTAAGAGCATGAGATCCGTAGTGTCCTCGGCAGTGTCTATGCTCAAGGTCTGGTGTGTGTCAGCATCACTGAGCTCCTTCCCCGCTCTTCTCCCTGGAGAGAAGGAGCTGTCTGTCATCCATTCATCTAAATTACTATGGGATTCAACTGAACGTTAGGAGAACTAGTTCTAATGGATCCCCAAGTTTCTCACCTACCATGGTAAATTTGTGGTAGATTGACGGGCTCCAGTTTCTAAAGCAACTCTCTCCCCCGAGCAGCTCAGGGTCTGGTGTCTGGACGCAGGCCTGCCCTCTCCACACTGACCATGGTCTAAGTTGACTCTGCAGCCCAGCGGAGAGCTCACAACCTTCCTTCAGAAGCTGTCACTTCACTCTCCCCTGCTCAGAACCCCCAGCCCTACTTCCTTTCTGTGAAGCAAAGAAAAAGCGCCACCCACGGCCTCCGAGACACAGAGGCCCTCAGCAAGAGCCTCGGACAAGCCCACTTGTATTCCCAGTCTCCTGCTGTACTGTAGTGTGACCCAAGTCATTTACCTTACTGTTTAGCCTTAAATGCATTCACCTACATTTGCCACCCCTGTACGTATTATCTCCAATTCATAAGTATTTATTTTGATTTATTTTCATTTGTTTGTTGGCAAAACGTTTGCTATAGTTTTTGTTTGTCTGGTTTTTTTTTTTGAGACAGGGTCTCACTTTATAGTTCAGGCTGGCTCTGAGCTCACTATGTAGCCCAGGCAAGCCTGGAACCCACAGCAATCCTGCTTCTGCCTCCCCAGTGCTGGGATTACAGGCATGAGCCACCATGCCCAACATTGTGGTACGTGGTATTGGGGATCGAACTCGGGACCTTGGGCTTGCCAGGGAGATGCTGGAACCACTGAGCCAAATCCCTGGCCCTCCCTCTGGGTTTGACCCCTAGAAAGTACTTGAAGTCCATGGACTTGGAGGTTCTGCAAACAAAGCAACTAACAATGAAAGCGGCTTCTTAGGTTTTCCAGCTGTTGACTTCTGAGCTTGTCGTCTTCCCTTCTGAAAATCAGAGAAGAAACCACCTACAGAACTTGAGGCTGGAAAGCAGACAAGGAGCGATGACAGATGATTTACTTAAGACATCGAGACTTGAAAGTGGCAGCATGACAGTCAAGAGCCTAATTTGTCCAAAGAATCTGCCAAGGGCTCGGGAGATGACAGCAGGTACCCCTGACAGTGGGGGATGGGACCGAAGCAAACCAGCAGAGCTGTGGGCTCCCCAGAGCCCTGGGAGCGCTGCAAGCAGGCAGGTCCGCGCAGGCAAGAACTGTGCTCTAACTGGGCTGAGGAACTCGTCTCAAAATAAAACAGAGGCTAGGGATGTGGATCAACAACAAAAACAAAATAGAAGCAAAACAAAACAAAAAACATGGAGTAAAAACTAGTAGACTAATGGAAGAAACTAAAAAACTCACAACAGGAAAATGAAGTTGAGAAAGGCTACCAAAAAGTGGAGTAAAAGACAGAGAGATGGAAAAGCAGAGAGAAACCAAGTAAAGGGCCAGCCCAGGTCAGGCCGCCAGGACCCAGTGCCCGGTCCTTTGCTCCTGCGGAACGTCCTGCCCTGGCTGCTTCAACACCGTTGCCCTGTTTCCCCAAGACGCATTTCCGCATTGCTCACCGCCTGCTGCAGGAGGCCGGACTGCAAAGTGTGTGAGCTCTAGGAAACTCCATCTAACCTCTGGCTTGGGACTCAGTTTTACATTCATCGCTTTTTGTATTCGTGTATATAGTTGTATACATGTATATAGTTGCTGACAAAAATAAGTCACAAATTATAACTCAGACATTTCTTGGCTCAAAGAGTGCTCAGTCATTTGGAAAGAAAAACAGGAAGCGGGGCGGGGCGGGGGGTGGGATAGAGAGCAGGGCTGAAAGCTTAGAATGAGCTCAGAGGGGGTTTCTAAACCAGCAGACAGTGAAGAACAGCTGTCTCCATGACCCAGGGCTGAAGAGTCGGAATCTTTCTCCCACTTCTTTGCTGGAACCCAGGAGACCACTGGGGATCCCGTTCTGGAGTCAGTCTTTACTTCCTAGGGCTTCGAGGTCCCACGTGGGAGCCCAGCGGCTTCCTCAGATTCACACCTGTGCTTTGATGGCTGAGTCAGACCTCTTTTAGGAAAACCGTCTTCTCTGGAACCTAATCTCACTCCGTTCTCTTGCTTCCTTTCCCTAACATCTAAGCTTCCCCTGAAACTTGAGACCCAGCTCTTCAGTCCGTGGTTCCTCACCTCTAAGGAGGTCGCTGTCTGTGTGTCACTGAGACCAGGAGACAGGAGTGAGCTCTGTAGATAACCAGGGCTGGCCCTTACAGCTGAGGCTCTGCCAACCATCCAGGTCCAGCACCTCAGTCATGGCTGGGAGGGACTCAAGTCTAGACCTCTTTTGGGCTCCCAACTAGCACTTCCCTAGGGCCAGGACAGAAGTGGTTTCTGAGAGAAACTGTGGTATCGGTAGATCCAGGAATGGCCCCACAGGTGGTCAATTTAGCATCTTTCCAGAACATTCCAAAGTACCGTGTTGTTGACTTATATCACACTCAATTCTCTCAGGTCTGTCTTCTACAGCCCCTGCCCCCAAGGCTTCAAGGGGCTGAGAGAACACACGCAGCCTTTAGACAATGTTCCAGTAACCACGAAACCCACTTGCGAGGTTGGGTACTCTGCTATGCTGCTGCACTCCAATAAGCCTCGGAGCCATAACTGTCTTTCAGAAAATAGGCCGGTTGTTTTAAACCTCAAAGATTAAAAAAATATAGTTAACCAGATTACAATCTGCGATGAGACCAGAAGTGAGTCAAGGGACACTTGATACTCTTCCATAAACGTTTTAGAACATTAAAAAACCCCAAACTATAGTCTTTTGAAATGGCATGGAATTGTTGACAGAAGGCGGCCTGGGCCTAAGCCTGCCTGGGAGTGCCGTCAGCTGTCCCTGGCAGTCTATTTTTACGGGCGTTTTTGAAGACAGCAGACACGCTCCCAGAGCTCAGTCACTGTACAGCGGCCCCCACCGCCCATCTCCCAAGGCTGGCATGCCAACAGTTGGAATTGTTGAATCACTCATTTCAGAAACAAGTCATCAAAAGGACAGTCTTCACACCCTAGATCATAATATTATCTTTACAGAGGCATCCACAGTGGGTACCCTCTTTATGGGAGAGTGAGGAAGCCTATTACTCAATGCAGAAGATAAATAAGAAAAGCCAGAGGAAAGCGGGTTAAAAGGGGGCTTATTATACATTTCATCTCTTCTCCTGGCCCAGACTGTTCTGCTGAAACTCATCTTTCTTACGGGCCTGTGCCTTTGGCTTCCCTGATACAGAGTCTGCACCCAACAGCCCTGGGACAAGAGCCGTGAGTCCTGAAGAAGGCCAGGCGCGTCTCCAGCCCTTGCTCCCTTGTCCCCATGCCCCCTCCCAGCTTCCCATCTGATGATGACTAAACCACACAGGAGTGCGGGAGATGTGCAGGCTGACCTCGCAGGGCCACGTGGGTGCATGGAGTGTCTGCTTATTCTCAGGGGGCCAGGAGAGATTTAGCCTCCCTCCCCTTCTACTCTTTGGAGTTTTTTTCTGACTCAGCCTCTACTCTAAAAAATAC
>PVIC010049942.1:0-12968 GCA_004025085.1 Thryonomys swinderianus | reverse complement strand
AATGTTTATTGGCACATCTTTAATTTAGCTTTTAATCTTTACATTTTAGAACTGGAAGATAATCAGAAATCTACAGCTGATACCTCTCCGAACATTACTTTGTTCTTACAAATGTTTTAACCAGCGTGAACCTAACCTTTTTGGAATTTCTCAAGGGTAGAACAGGTGAGATGCTCCTTCGGTGCCTTGCTGGCTGCCCATTAGTTCTGCACAGTCAGTTTGTGCCCTGCTCTGAGGCCCTGCCATGTCCAGACTGTTCGTTAAAGGAAGACAAATGCCTTAATTGCAGAGGCCCTAATTTAAGCATGATAGTCTACCATTAGCTTGCAAGGCTTCAGCTGTTCTGTGTTTTCCTTTGTCTCTAAAGGAAAATAAAAAATAGAAAAAAAGAGACAGATCTGTGTGCTATGTGGTTTTTCACTTTTCCATCACTTTCTGATCACTACCTTCTCTTTCTAGAAAAAAATATTAAGAGAATTTGGTGAGGAAATGTGTTTATTTGAATGTTTCATAATGGAAAGAGAACCACTTTTTAGTGCCCATTGTATTTTAGTTGTATGATTTCATTTAAGACACTAAAATCTATTGACTAAGATAAAAGCATTCTATCAGAAATGAGAGGAAGACCAGAAACTTGGTTACAGTAATTGCTAACATCACTTTTTTTTTTTTTTTTTTTTTTTGCTTTTTTGGAGACAGGGTCTCGCTTTGTAGTTCAGGCTGGCCCTGAGCTCACTATGGTGCCCAGGCAAGCTGCCGCGAACCCAGCAATCCTCCTGTCTCTACCTCCCGAGTGCTGGGATTACAGGCGTGAGCCACCACGTCCGGCATTGTGGTATGCGGTGTGGGTTGTTGGTGGGCGTGTCTCCACGCCCAGCATTATATGTGGTTACCGGGGATCGAACTCAGGTCCTTGCGCTCACGAGGCACGAGGCAGGCGCCGGAACCACTGAGCTAACCCTCCGGCCCCTAACATCACTTTTTACTATTTTTAAAGCTTCAATTTGTTGTTGTTGTTTATTAAAACTTTTTAACATGAGAAACTGACAAGGCCTAGAACAGCTGTCACTGAAATGACAATTGGCTCATTTTCTTTGAGGGACAACAGAAAACTAGGAAAACAAGTAAAGAAACTATGCCATGTATTTTGTAGAGACCAGTGGTTCTAGGGAATTTGGTTTTTTCCAGCACCATCTTCATCACTGTAGAACTCGTTACAAATGCAAATTATCTGGCTCTACTTTGGAATTACTGCATCAGTCACTCAAAGTGTGGCCCAGAAATCTGTCTGTGCTTCAACAAACCCTTTGGGTGATTTCCTTGGGTGCCCTAGTTTGAGAACCACAATTCAGTCTAGTTTGTTGTATGTTCAGAAAAGCAAGTAATTTAGCCATAATTTTATGTTTGAACTCACGTTTCTTGGTCCTTTGGTAGAAAGAAAGCAGTATCACATTACCTTCCTAGCTGGGCCTCTGTGAGACCAAATCAGGACGTATCCTTTCTGCATTAGACACTTCTGCCCTAAGGGGGAACTAAATCAGTGGAGCCTAGCAGGGACCCTCAATCCCAGAGGACAAGGTTCAGGCTCTATTCAGAAAAGACAACCTTAAGGTAACTTTCTTAAGATTCCATTAATCAAGAATGAATTCTAAAAAACCCCACAAAAACAAAAGAACAAGTGAAAGACATAGGAATTCATTAAAAATGATTTATAGAAATAAACTATGTTTTTATTAGGGGAAACTGCTCAGTACACTGATTTTGATTAGGGAAATATTTTTGTACAAGTTACACTGTTAAACATGTTTTGCTTACTATTATAAGTAAACAAAACTACTACTATTATAGTATGACCTCAGCCACAATTTATGAAGCATCCTGGGTCTAGAGAGAACATTTTAATCATTCACCCATCTGAACAGATGTGCATTCAACAATATTTCAATAGATCTTGAAGGTCAGGTGACACCAGAGAAAATCTTGGCTCTCTTCCTCTGTCATGGATTTTTTTTTTTCCATTTTGTTTTGTTTTTGTTTCCCTATCTCAAGGTATAGTCACCTGGTTTTGGTTCCATAGTTCCACAGAATCTGGCCTTCCAGAAGCCATCAGTGACCACCTGCTCCGCATATGTCTAGTGCTCCTTGCAGATCTGTGTTCGGTTGACACCTTCCTCTTTTTTTTTTTTGCTTTTTGAGACAGGGTCTCGCTTTGTAGTTCAGGCTGGCCCTGAGCTCACTATGGTCCCCAGGCAAGTCGCCGCAAACTCAGCAATCCTCCTGTCTCTGCCTCCCGAGTGCTGGGATGACAGGCATGAGCCACCAAGTCCGGCATTGTGGTATGCAGTGTTGATTGTTGGTGGGCGTGTCTCCACACCCAGCATTATATGTGGTTACCGGGGATCGAACTCAGGTCCTTGCGCTTGCGAGGCAGGCGCCGGAACCACTGAGCTAACCCTCCGGCCCGACATCTTCCTCTTTGAAAATGCATGTCTTCAGTTCATCCCTCTCTTCTACCCTCTGCACTTTTCTCTCTGGTGTTCTGTGAGATTCTCAACAGTGTCACATTTTCTCCTCTTTTAGCACTTTTCTACCAATTTCACTGATCACACCTGCCTCTGTCTCCCTTCATTTTTAAACAAAAATTGAATCTTTATTGGTATTTTATATATACACATCATGGTCACACACAATATTGAGAATTTGTACCAGTATATGACACAATTTAATTCTCCTTTTTTCTCATTTCCCGACCCACTGTATAACCCCCAACCCTATATATATAAGCTTTGATTCCCTTTTTTTTTTAAATTACCCACATTTACAAGCTCCTCAATGTCAGCAATCTAGAATAAAATAGAATCTCTTCTACACAAACTTTTTTCTATTATTCATTTGTCAGATACAGATTCACTGAAGGGCTTCTGTCTTACAAGGTGCTGTTCTCTATTCTAAAGATACAACAATGAACAAGACTAACAGGGCCCATGCTCTGTTAGAGTTGACTTTCTAAACAATAAATAGTAAGAAGTAGCTTGAAAAAAAATAATAGAATAGGATTCAGAAGATCAAAAATGGTGGTAGTATTTTTTTTTATATATTGTGGCCTAGATCTAAAATAGTAGTGTTTGATTAGAGATCTGAACTGAGTGAAAGATCAGGTTCCATGGGTATAATGAACGGAAGTGAGTCGAGTATTCGAAAGGCTAGAATACAATACAAGTAAATCATTCAGGAAATTTAGTGTCGCTGGAGGCTTGATCCCATATCCTGTCTCATCATAAGAGCCAGACTCGGGAAGGGGGCATCTGTTTCTGCCGATGGCTACCCATATTAAAGAATCATAATTAAATCAGAAACTTAATTGATCTTACTCCACATGGGCGTGCATGTAAATGCAAAGGTGTGGAATCTTCTTGAGAATCTGATCTATCTGAACCGCTACCATTGGGAATCTGATACACTGACAATGTTTTTACTTTATAATAATTACGGTCTTTAGGTGAAGTCAAAGCAACAGGGACATTAACTTTTTGAGAATCATGTAGATTCCATCTTTTTTTTTGTTTGTCTCTCCCATGGATATTCTCTGGAATTTTCCTTTTCACTCACATTTTCCCTTTTACTGTTATTGTGACCTGCGTGATAGCCATATACAAACAGGAAATTTAGGTTTTTATTGTTACAGCTTAGTTATTTGCTGTGCTTAGATTTCTCCTAAAATCCTAAACCTTTTAGCCTTAGGTGGGGTCTAACCCTGTAAAAGATTTTTCCCTACACGCTGCCATCACACATCACGGACATGCGGGGCCTTGCAAAGATGTCTCTGTGAATGGAGACAGGGCCATTTAGAAGTCAAAGAAGCGCTTTCTGCAGAAGACTGCATCAGAAGGCTGGGGCGCGTCTATGATGAAAAGCCTCTCTTCTTCTGTTTTCATTTCTTTTCTGAAACTGGACCTCTGAGTCATGATGTGCCAATCTGTAGTTCTGGTTGTATTATGAGTAATAACACTGTAAAGAAGAAGTTGTTCTTAAGATCCAAATAAGAGGCAAGTACTACCATGTGACTCAGGGAAACTGTGTGTTGTGTGTGTGAGCGCACATAGACAAGTGTGGGCATTTGCTTGTGTGTGTACAATCTTGCACTGTCTTTCTTGTTTTGTTTTGTTTTGTTTTTTGCTAGGGAGGAGTTGGAGATCAGAGAAACAGCTGATGTGACTATCATAGCCTTACTTTCTGTTTTTGAAATAGGGTCTCGGTTCATAGTTCAGACTGGCCCAGTACTTACTATGTAGACCAGGCTGGCCTTGAACTTGTGGCGATCCTCCTGTCTCATATTCTCCAAGTGTTGAGATTACAGGTGTACAGCACCATTCCGGGGTTGCCATGGCCTTACTTTAACCTAAAAATCTTCTTAGTCATAGTGCTGGGACTTTGGGTTATCTTTAAAAAAATAATGCATATGCAATCTATATTTGTTACCTGGTATAATTTTGCTCATGTGATGTCACACAAATAACCCAACATTGCAAGGCCAGGGAGTTTTTTGAGGAACAGAATTACTCTTTACAAAAAATTAAATTGATCTGAAGTAATTTTGTTATTTGAATTTAAAAAGTACATAGGCAATAAATGAAGTACCACTTTTGACGTAAATAAGAAACTAAATGCTTTCAAGCTAGCCATTTTCAGGGTTTATTTATTTCAAATATATTGAATTATGATATTTGTATTTTCCTTCATATAGTGGTCTGTATTATGAGTCAGGATTCTCATACATAACATTTTAACAGATATTTAGAAAAACAGTGTATGTTATGAAATATTTCACTGATAAAACCAAACTTCCCTTTTTATGAAAAGATTATTCATTGTTATAAAAATATTTTTCCACTTTATGTATTGCTTACATTACTAAGGACATTTCCATGTGCTTGGTACCAAAAGATTTTCATGAATTCGTGCCCCATAATGATTTCTTTCAGTTGAACGTGTCTTGCTGGATTTCAAAAGCACCTAAGGAAGTCGGAGTGATTTGATTTGAAAATGCGAGCGCTAGAATGTCTGAGCAGGTGACGAGGAGAGGAAACCTAGAGAAATGTTGCCGACATCTAGTTTGCGGTGGTTGGGTTTGTTGGAACATCCGCAGGGACCTAGCAGGCTTATGGTATGAATCTGTGACGTTTCACTGTAAACAAAATGCTGATTTTTCCGAGGGAAAAATCATTTAGAAAATATCAGCGATTGAATGAAGCGTTCCTTTTTCAGCCCCACAATTCCAAGAAAAGCAATGCTGTTCGAGAGGTGGCGATTGCCAACTGATTAAGGCGTGATGCTCCCAGCCATGATGATGTTGCCTCGTGTTCACTGAGAGAACAGAAGTGTACCGGCAATATTTCCAACTTGGCGCAGAATGTCCTGGGTTTGCAAGATACTTCCTCAGTCTGTTCTGGGGCACAGTCTGGATTGAGTGTATTTAAATTGGACTTTTTTGAGTATTCTGGTGCCATCCTGCTGATGAAGAAGAAATTCTTGAACAGAGGATAATTTATTTTGGTCTAGTTAAGGGTCATCAGGTTGACAATAATGCAAAGTAGGGTGGGCCCAGAAGGGAGGAGGACATGTCATGGAAAAAAGGAGTAAAGAAAGGGGCCACTGAAGAGTGTGTACAGGAGCAGTAGGCAGCTGTCCCCTGAGATTACATGGCAGAGGGGGCTGTAACCCGAAGTTGTCACTTTTCAGATAAATATGTTCCTGAAACCTGAAACGGTAAAGCAGTCTGTCAAAACCAGTGTATCAGCGGCAAGGCATAGAACTTTAAGCACCTGCTTAGTCTAATGTGTTTTCCTTCAGGGGTGCTCATTTCTTCCACACTGTCCTCCGAGAGGCAGAGTTCTACACTTTTACTGTTTTGCAGTTTCAATTTATATCATTTCACAATTTTTCTTTTATACATAGGTTGTCTTGAAATCTAGTTTTTAATCTCTAAACGTGCTGATGGGAACTGTATTTTTTAAGGTCTGTAAGTTTTTATTAATGTAGGTTTGTGACACATAATGACATTCATCCTGGGGAATGGATACATGGGCCTATCACATAAGTTTGTGGCCTCTGCCTTCCGCCCTCCAGAGAACACACTCCCTCTCTCTGTCTCTTGGCTTTTCTACAATGGATTTAAGATGATATCGTAAAGATGAGTTTTCAGCTACATGTGCTTATTGGATGGAGGTGGCACAAATAGCACATTGGAACGATCAAGAGAATGAGTTTTTAAAAAAACAATGCTGGAGAGTGAGCTCACGGCACTGTGCAGGCTAGGAAATAGCTCTATCACTGAGCCAGCCACACCCATGGCTCAGGAGAATGGATGTCCTACTGATCTGCTGTGAATGTTCAGTTCATTTTCATATTTAACTTAAGTTCTTTTCAACTCGTACAATTCTAAATTCTGTGGAAGTTCTGGCACCTGTTCTTTTCTTGCTGTGCAAAGCATTCCTCTTGGTGTACAGTATTGGTCAGGAATGTACTTTGGAACTTATTAATTCTGTACCATAACTGGCCATAGTCAAATCTGCCGGTTATATCATAAACTTTTAAACTTTGGCTCACAGTGTTAAATCCCTTGTGTTCTAGGGTGGTGCTGGCAAAACGTCATTAACTGTTTTGTGGTTTAGGAAAGTCTTAGGCTTCTTAAGTATCTGATTATCATTAGTTCATTGATAAAGCTGTGTGTGTGTGTGTGTATGTGTGTGTGTGTGCACATGCGTGTGTGTGCATGCGCACATACACGTAGTTCCTGCGTGCGTGACAACTGGGAGGCTCACGTGGAAATGTTTCAGAGATTTGGCAGGAAAGGACATCTGTAAAATAAAGTACCTGGGCCATTCTCAAGTGTCATGTGCGAATTGAGAAATTAAATGTTTGAGAATTTGATACTCTGAAAATGAAAAAGTCAAACCTGACAAATTCTTCTAGTTTTTCCAGATGTGAAACGGTCACATTCACAAACAGTCTCACCATCGCATATTTTTATTGCTCAGCAGTCATCCTGTGGCTCCTCGATTTTCCCAGACGTGTTTAGCTGAGGTGGAGGAGGCTACCGTTCCTCACACTTGACTTATCAGTGCGCTCAGGGCTGCAGAGTAACCCTCGCCGCTCCGGCTGCCGCTGTTCTTAGGAGACGGATGTGGCATGGATTGATAGGCTGGTTCCCCAGGTGTGCGGCAGCTGGAGCTCCTGGGGGACGGAGCCCTCAGCCCATTCGTAGCCCAGGATCTCTGCAGGACAGTCGGCCTCTGGTCATGGCCTCGAGGACTTACAGTCACCAAAAATAAACATGAAGAAGAAAAAGCAAATAGAGGAGATGGAATGAAAAATTACGGGAGGTATGTTCTCACCCAGATTTAGGGCTGACTTCAGAAGCTCTGGCGCACCGCTTCTAATAAATCATCCGTGTGCATATCTTTACTCATTCCTATCAGGAGAAAAAGAGAAAGTCAGAATTCCCACCAGTCTCAGGACATTGTGAAACAGGGCCAACTGTGAAATATTTATGGAAGCTTTTGGGTAAAGAAGAGTCTGGGGAAAGAAGCAACTGAAAGATCTGAGAGCCAAAGAAATACTTGGTAATTTAAAGCTATTGTCTGGGGATTTTAAATATAAATCTAAAAAGATGGGTTCTATAGATTATGCATATATATATTTTTTTCTCACAAAGAAAATTCAGGAAATACTTCTTAAAGTCATTGATTAATTACTCTTGAGTCATATCTGAGTTGATATGGTACTTATTTTAGTGCCGGGTTTGCTTAACTTAACCATCTGCTTAATTTAACCACTAGGCCATAGGTTTCTAGCTGTACACTGCCATGATATTCTCATATAAGAATTAGGTTAAACAGGGCAGAGCAAAACTTCCCCAAGTGGGTACTTGGAATTCTTAATTTCTCTTGACATTTCTGGAAATGAACAAAAATTTCACATTCTTTCCTGTTTGCAAATATTACTCAGCATATTTACTAAACTTTTACTTTCTGAACTATAAATCTCTCCCTTGTTTGAGAGAGCCTTAGGACAGAAGTTACAATAATATATCTGGATAGATACTAGCTCTCAATTAATATAGAAACAACTTTTAATAGAATATTTGTATCGTAATTTGGGTTTGGGGAAAATTTCTTTTTTAAAAACACACATACACCCCTTGACTGCATGAGAAATGAAATGAAAACCTCTAACCTAAATAGACGGGGAAAAAATTGAAGCTGGTAATTGAGAAAGCCTCAAGCTTCATATTCCCAGTTCTTCGGACTCCTCCACCCGCTCTGGCAAAGTTTTGGGGGAATAATAAAGTTAAGAGAAGCTCTGCGAAGTCCAGGGTCCACCCATGTAATTTCATAATTAAAACCTGAGTTGCAAGAGGAGGTATCATCAGCGAAGGAAGTTTCGGCGGCTGGTGGGGGTGGGTAAAAGGCAGGCGCTATGGCCTCGTGTAACTGGAAACTGTATCCTTTCAGGGAGACAGAGTGGAATGAGTGGATGTGCTATGCTGCGAAAACTTACTCCTTACCATCAATATTCACCACCGACACAAACCCGCTAGTCTTTGCTGATAAAACCTAGTAAGTAATCTTTATCCAGGTGCTTAAATGTTTGTGGTTGATTTTTGTAACCGCTAGATGACACTGTTGTCTCGAGTTAGTGCAGGAAGTATTGTTCCCGTAAAAGACACAGGAAGTACTTTTGATTGTATGTGTTATAAGCATATCCTTGAGACTTTAAATGTGAATGTGTGATTTGCTAATCTGAAACCAAAGTAATACAGTCAGTACTATTACAAACCGTTCTGAGAAAACTACCTACTAATTGGAACTTATGTGTGTTTTGAATAAACTGTCGCTTTCATACCAAGAGCCATTTTCCACTCCACCTTGCCTGAAATTTACCAATTGCGTGGTGTGCAACAACTTTTCTGCCCTTATTTTGGATAAATTATTTTATTTCATGCTTTTGCTGATCAAATTTTCTGAAAGTTTCAAAGGTAGCAGTTAACACAGTCGAATTCAAACCAGAGCATTCCTATGACCTTTTCATTGACAGACATACTCTCCATTTTCACAGCTAGTGATATGTGGGAGGACATGACTGGAGTCTAGAGATATTTCAAATCGAGTTCATGTAAGACGATGCATGAACTACATCTTTAAGCTTGTTCAGATAAATGTCTATTTAAATCATGTATGTCTCATGCAGAAATTTGAATTTCAGATGAACAATAAATGCCTTTAATTTTATGTATGTTTCCAAATTGCATGGAACATTTCTACCTTAAAAATGATTTCTAGTGTATCTAAAATTCACTCTTAACTAGAGATCGTGAGCTTTTACTTGATAAATTTGCCAAAATTATTTTACTTGTGTTATTTTAAGACAATTTGTTCAGATTCCCCTACCTTCGCGGCATTTCCTCTTTTATTCTTGACTGAAGAATATATATTTGTCCTTTAACCGTATGTTCTTTTTTTTTTTTTGAAACAGGGTCTCGCTTTGTAGTTCAGGCTGGCTCTGAGCTCACTATGTAGCCTAGGCAAGCCTCTAACTCAGCAATCCTCCTGCCTCTGCCTCCCGAGTGCTGGGATGACAGGCGTGAGCCACCACGCCCGGCACTGTGGTATGTGGTATTGATTGCTGGTGGGCGTGAGTCTCCCCGCCCAGCATTGTATGTGGTTACTGGGGATTGAACTCAGGGCCTTGCACTTGCAAGGCAGGCGCCAGAACCACTGAGCTAACCCTCCGGCCCCTCTAACTGTATGTTCTTGTACTAATGCCCTTTATGCTCTCGCTCTTTGCCTTTTTCCAGACTTGCTGCATTTAGTAGCAACACGTTGGCCTCATTTTTACTGTTCTTCCTTCTGCCACATTTTTTAGACATCTATGAAAGTGATTAGAGAGTTCTGTCTTCGAAGCCCTCCAATTTCCTCTGCAGTCTTTTGGGCTGTACTTTTGAAAGAGTAGACCCTGTTGTCTTACCATGGATCCGACTCTTCAGCCCGTGGCAGTCTGGTCTGTCCACCCTTTGCTATCATTAAGCTCCTCACTCAGCAACTTTCCATTGCTAAATTCCATGGGCTTTTCTAAGCCCTCATCTTTCCTTCTTTTCTTATTCTTTGCCCCTTCTCTATTTGATGGTGTTCTATCTCTAATCCCTTGTTTCATTTTCTTGGTATTATTTCCCATGGCTTAATCATATCTTTCTTGTGAGAGATTCTAAGATTCTCAATTTCTGCTGCAATCACCCAATAAATCACATGAAAATATCCCTCTGACATTCTTTGGTCTCAAATATTTTATTGTATTATGTGGCTCAACCTCTACTCTATAGTTGAATTTATATACTCTTTTTCATTTAATCTGATTGCTTAACAGAAAAAGGAAGTAGATTTTCAAAATAATTTAAAATGAACCCAAAAGAAGCTATATTTTACTTTCTTTGTCTTTTAAATGATCATTCTATAGATAATAAGTGTCATATTCTTGTGGTGGGACTCCTTAGTTTTTTTGATTTACAATGTATTGATAATTTCTCTGCTTTAAATTGATTGCTATTTGAAACATAAGCTTGACAGTAGATGTGGTGTATGAATGTGGTTTTCTTACCCTATGCCCATAGTAGTTGTCATATAGTTTATGAATGATATAGCTACTTCTATCACATTCAGTTTTGGGAACATTATTTTTTTATAATATTGACCGAACTCTGGGAAAGATCATTTATATAATTGGGCTTCTTCCTGCTCTGAATGACCAACTCCAGAAGGACAATGTAGAGACTGAATTCTTAAGTATTAGTCCTTTGTTTCAAAGACTTTTATGTCCCAGTTAGGTCAGTTTCTTGAACTATAGCTCTCCTTTTTTCTTGGATATGGGTAACTCACGGAGGTAACCATCACACATAATTTTAAAACAAACTGCTGGTTAGTAATAAAAATGTTCTTGGGGGTGGGAGACTTGGAAGTATATATTAATTAGATGGAGATTTTAATTTAAATACATGTTAGATACCTATACACAATTCTTTCTCCATGAACAGTTTCAAGGACTGATGGGTATAAGAAATATATGTGACTGAGCATTTGATTACTTTTTACTTTGGCTCCAGTTTTAAGTTTCCAAGTACACTAAAAACTTGTATTTACAGATTGGATTGGGACTCATGGTCAATTTGTTAAAAGTGATTTACAGGTCCAATTATGAGAGAATTGCCTTAGATTTAAAACTCCTAGGGCAATAATGATAAATTCTCATATTTGTGATCACTGCCATTAATGCCCATGCCAGACATTACTAAGAGGTCTATGCAAAAGTTTCAGAATGCTTTACAACTTCATATATTTCAGCGTTTCAACTCAAAAACCAATTCTTCTGCATTGAAAAGGATTGACAAAGGTGGAAATGGATTTAGGTTGTTATTCACTTTGGGGACAGAGTAAATAGGTTTGCAGAAAATTACAAACTAGTAAGATTGTCCATAACAGGAGAAGAAAAAAACATTTTGTTCAGATTAAATAATGATGGGAAGTCAGACATATATGGTATTATTCCTTTATAATTTTGATGTACAAAGGTGCATTAAAATTCAACTCAAGACTGTTGAAAGACTCAAACATTATCAAAATTACCTTAGCAACTAATGAAAGAAAGTTATGGGAGCTAACATTAATGTTTGTCAGTGCCTCTCATGTGCCAAGCATTGTCCTTGGCACTCTGATTAAATCCTCCCCTCCAAGACCTTGAAAAGTTGGCATTAATTTTCAGCTTTGTTTGCCAATGTGTTCGTTGGCTGTTGGGCTCTATAGTCCAGCCCTCGGAATGTTTCCTTTTTTTGTTATGCTCTTTTTGACATGAATAAAAAATAATATCCCTTAGGGGTTAATTCATCTGCTCTAGTTTATTGTTTTTGCTATCAATCATATAGTAAATGTGGTACTAAGTATCAATGCAATTTGTGTACAGTGTAAACCTTGAAACTTCTACATCTCATTTGTGCTACCAGTTAATGGGGAGATGAAAACTCTATGCTATTCCTTAATTGCTACTTCTTGAAGTGAAAGAAATGCTTTGTAGAAGACCTGAAAAGTCTCATAAAATATTGAATTTTTAATAAATTGTAAAATGATATGAGAACTTTTCTATACTTTCTCATAAATGATGAATGGATAGTTCTTCACTGTCTTTTCCCTGTTACTTTGATCCCATGCCTGAGTTATACTTAGCTATCCAATTTGACTTTCTGAGACAAATGAGTTTGAGAACTGAGAAATTCTAAATATTGCTTTGTGTTTTTTGAGTTACAAGATGTTAATGGTAGCCCATATTTGAGTTATGTTATCAGCTGTGGAATGTAAGTCAGCAAGTCAAAACAAACTCAGAAGAAAAATATATTCTGTGGCTTTAAGATCTCAGGAGAGTCTGAGCATGAATGTTCTGAATGTAAGTCAATTAATCCAGAAAATGACATCATGAAGTGTTGTGAAAGTCAGCGCATGACAGATTGAGTGAGAGTACTCAATGGATGAGTCTATTGTAGACACAGATTCTGTAAAACATTGTTTAAGAAAACCTCAAGTGAGTATGGGAAAAATACCCACAAATAAAAATGACATTATTAGGAATGATTCTTTGACACTAAGACTCTAATAAGTCTACTTCTAAAGAAATAATCAGAAATCTAGAAAAAGATTTATGCCAAGACTTTTCTCTAGTGTTACATATAAGTAATAATAATTTTAAAAAATGGAAACAATCAGTGTCTGCTCCTTGAGAAATGGGCACGTGTACTATGTCTATGTACTATGGGTGTGAGTCCTTTGTGAAGGAATAAAGTATGATCATTAAACATAGTGTTCAGAAAGAGCTTTTGATAGAATGGTAAAAAGTTTTAATATAATGCTCAATGAAATAAGGACTCTGTG
>PVIC010049941.1:0-13016 GCA_004025085.1 Thryonomys swinderianus | reverse complement strand
GCTGTCTCTGGCCACTGGGCAGCCTTTCCTCCCATGAGATCACAGGGCAGAATGCGGAGTGGGGGAGGGGCCTACGCCATCCCCTGCCACGTCGGATGCCCTGCCCAGGGCAGGGACACCCTCCGAGAAGATCTGGGTCTGGCTCTCTCTGGCCTCTCCAGTCTCCCGGTGTCTCGGCGTGTGTGCTGAGCAGAGGGTTTCATCTTCACTGCCTCGGGAAGCCACGTGTCTTAGGCCTCTGTCAGTGCCAAGGACTCTGTAGAAGGGCTGGTCACAGCTCAGGGGCTCTTCTGTCCTGGTCCTGGAGATCGAAACTAAAGCCTGGAGCTGGGCGTGGTGGCTCACGCCTGTCACCCCAGCACTCCGGAGGCAGAGGCAGGACTGCTGTGAGTTCCAGGCTAGCCTGGGCTACATAGGGAGTTCAGGGCCGATATGAACTACAAAGCAAGACCCTGTCTCAAAAAAAACTTTAAAAGCCGGGCGTGGTGGCTCACACCTGTCATCCCAGCACTCAGGAGGCAGAGGCAGGAGGACTGCTGAGTTCGAGGCTTGCCTGGGCTACATAGTGAGCTCAGGGCCAGTCTGAACTACAAAGTGAGACCCTGTCTCAAGAAAAAAAAAAAAAAATGGCCAGAGGGTTAGCTCAGTGGTTCTGGTGCCTGCCTCGAAAACGCAAGGACCTGAGTTCAATCCCTGGTTACCACATATAATGCTGGGCGTGGAGACACGCCCACCAACAATCAACACCGCACACCACAATGCCGAACGTGGTGGCTCACGCCTGTCATCCCAGCACTCGGGAGGCAGAGACAGGAGGATTGCTGAGTTGGCAGTGGCTTGCCTGGGCACCATAGTGAGCTCAGGGCAGCCTGAACTACAAAGCGAGACCCTGTCTCAAAAAAAAAAAAAAAAAAAAAACTTTAAAAAACAAAAAGCTAAGGCTTCGAACATGCTACACACACTCAACCACGAGCTACAACCCCGCCCCCTCCCGCAGCCAGGTCCATGGGGTGGCAGCAACCCAGCTGCCTGCCCCCCATCACCTCACTGAGTGCCCTTGCTTCCTTCAGCATGCCCAGCATGCTGCAGCGCTATCAGGCAGGGCCTGAGGCGATGGGGCATAAACCTGGGTGAGGTCATGGCTACCACACCCCTATCCCCCTAACAAGGTCAGATTCTAGCAAGTCCCACCTATGTGGAGCAGCTCCCTCTGCAGGCTGCCTCGACCGGCACTGACGACTGGAGCAACAGTGACCCCTGTTGGTTGGCTGTGGAACTGCAACTAGGGAGAACGGGGTGATTATTGCCTGGTTCCCAAACCTTATCTGTTGCTAGTTGCTCTGAGACTTCTGGGAGAGCGGAAGGGAGGGAACTGCTCACGCCAGTCCTGAGGTGTGCACACGCAGCCGGGCACATCGGCACACCTGCTCTTGCACACACCCGGTGGAGGGCTCAGCGACAGGGTGAACCTCTCCCCACTGGGACCCTGAGCTCAGCGTGGAGCACTGGGTGTCAGGGAGAGCCGGCCAGCTGCGCATGGAGGAGCTGCAGGGAGAAAGAGGGCTCAAAACACTCCCTCCCAGGGCCGGAAGGTTAGCTCAGTGGTTCCAGCGCCTGCCTCACAAGCGCAAGGACCTGAGTTCGATCCCCGGTAACCACATATAATGCTGGGCGTGGAGACACGCCCACCAACAATCAACACCGCATACCACAATGCCGAACGTGGTGGCTCACGCCTGTCTTCCCAGCACTCGGGAGGCAGAGACAGGAGGATTGCTGAGTTTGTGGCGGCTTGCCTGGGCACCATAGTGAGCTCAGGGCCAGCCTGAACTACAAAGCGAGACCCTGTCTCCAAAAAGCAAAAAAAAAAAAAAAAAAAAAAAACTCCCTCCCAGGATGCAGGAGGCGGCTGGCCCAGAACTGCCGTGGGATGGAGGAAGCTCCATGTCCCGGGAAGCAAACAAGGTGGAGGCTGGACGTGAGAAGGGACCCCATCTCAGGGACAGCCAGAGGCAGACAGGAGGTGGTCTGGGGGAGGAGCGGGCACCTGCCCGAGAGGAAGCGTAAACATGGTGCCTAAGAGTCCAGAAGCACCTCCTCAGCCCTCCTCTCCTCCATATCCAGACAGAACTCGGACATTAATAATTCAATAACCTCCAGCTGGCCGGAGGGTGCAGGCCAGAGTAGACGGAGGAGCCAGAACGGCCTCTCCGCAGAGCTGTCTCCGTGGCCAGTGGTGGCCTCGCCACCTGGGCAGAGGGTCCTGGGGGCCACAGGCCTCATGCCCACCCCTGCAAGCTTGGAGACCACTGGATGTGCCTCTGTAGGGCAAGCAGGAGCTGGGATGGCAGGCCATGGATACCCAGGCAGCTGGCCCTGAAGGAGAAATTTGGGCCTCCCCCAGCCCAGCGCCAACGCACCGTGGAAGCCTGCCGACTTTCTGTCAGGGGCTCAGAACAAGAGAGAGTGGGCACACGGCCATCTCCACAGCAAAGTCTTCCTCCTTCCAGCCAGGGCCGTACTGCCTGCCCTTGAGGGTTCTTTCCACCCCAGCAGAGCTGCCAGGCCAGATGTTGGCATGCTCGCCTCTGGCAGGACTCAGAGGCTTGGTTCAGCCCCTCAGCTCTGGTATCCACCGTGAAAGTGGGCCGCTCAGGTCACATTTGCGTGACCGCTAGGGCGGCATCATCCCCTCGGAAGAGGGTGGAAGGTGTGGCTCTGAATGCCACTGGGAAAAGAGGCAGGAGGGCCGGGGTTGGACGCAGACTGAGCATACTTGAAAGAGCCAACGGCAGGGCCAGAGAGGAGGGAGCTCGGTGGGCCTTAAAATCCAGCCAGGGCAGCGGGTAGGTGGCGAGCGGATATGCAGTCGGAGTGGAAGTTACTCGGTGAGGCTGCGTGCACACTCGAGACAGGGCACTCGCGAGCTGGTCAGTTGGGGTAGATGGACGTGATGAAGGTCAGTTCCACGGGGTAGGATATCCAGGCGGGTCTGCACAGCGGAGAGAGGCAGCTGCAGAGACGAAGTTCTCATCTCTTCAAAAGGGCCACAAATCAAGAATTTTCACCACCTTGCAGGTCTCCACTGTGCCATGGGGCAAGTGTTCCCGGGGGGAGACAGAGGGTCTGGAGCCCCGTTCTGTGGTATTTGTCCTCCTTGAAGCCCGGAGGCCCAGCCCCTGTAAGGGAACTCTGTGGGCTGGGCTGGGAATCCGGCCCCGGCCTCCGTCTGCCCTCTTTGTGCCAAGGAGACAGAGCGTCTGAACAGTCTGGCCCCGACTCCGGGTGGACCGTCCCTCATGGTCCCCGCCCCACCACAGAAGAGGGGCAGGAGCCAGAGGACAGGGACAGGGCTAAAGTCCCAGCCCTGCAGGGGTCGGGCCCTTCCGGGCCAGGCCCCACCTCCCTCTGCTCCCCAGGTCCTCTCAAGTACAAGGCCATTGGGAAGGATGGCCAGAGGGGAGGGGCCCTGGGGTGTGGAGAGAGGCCGGCCGGCCGGCACTGAGGACTGGGCTCTGGCCCACGGCTCCCCCGCAAGCTGGGTGCCTCCAGCCCCTGACACTCCCCGCTTGTGAGCAGCAGCAGTGAAACTATTCGGTCATTTCCGGAGATGAAGGGGGTCCCCGGTGAGGGAGCAGGAACCCCACAAGCCCACTCCTGGGAGGTGCTGTGGCGTCCTTGCCAGAACCGGAGGAGGGAGGCGGACAGGCGCAGGGAGAGAAGGCAGGAGGAAAGAGTCCGAGAAGACCAGGGTGGAAGGGACCGCCGGACACCAGACGCCGGACACCGGAGGCTGTGGAGAGGATGAAGGAAGTCCTGCTGGGCCGCTCAGGAAGTGGAGCTGGAGGAGGGCTCCTCCCCCAGACCTCAGTCCCTGGGAGCCTCAGGACCGGGCGAGAGGCCCAGCAGGCCGGTCGGCCTCTCCGGGAGGCAGAGTTCCTAAGGGAGGGACAGCGTGCGGAAAGGACAAGGGCTGAAATGAGATAATGCATCCCGAGTGCTTTGTAAGCTGTGAAACAATATACGGGTTATTGTCATCGCCATCTAATTGTGAAATGGTTTAAAAGATGCTGCGGCAGCACATCTGGACCCGCGCGGGGGTGCCAGGATGAAGCTCAGGGACGGACACGGTGCGCGGCCGCCACTCGCAGCACACGCTCGAGGCGTCTGCGGGCAGGATCGCCCCGGACGGCGGCGCTGAGGATGATGGATGCCTCCCTTCTGCTTACCTGTATTTTCTCTTCATGTTTTTTAAAGAACATACATTATTCATACAGTGAGGAACAAGAAGTCTGCTCTTGGAAGAGCGAGCTGTCGTCCAGCGGTGGAGCCGCGTGGCTCAGGCCGGTGGGGCCCTGGTGTGGTGCTGTCTGCGCCCGCTTGAGCACCGCCGGCGTCTCGCACACCTTCTCCAAGGGCAGCTGCTCGCCCCGCCCTGGCGCGAGCCACGCCCACTTTCCTAAATTGAGAAGCGACAGAATAGTTTTGCCACCCCATGATGCGTTCCAGCTGGGGAGACCTAAAACAGGCAGAGGGAGAGAAAAGCCTTTTGGAGATTTCCTGCCACTCAGATTAACTGGCACAGGCTGGCAGCCCTCTGCCTGCGCATCCTGGGTCTTGGAAGCAAGGACAGGCACCTCCCAGCAACGTGAGATCCGCTGTCACCATGGGGGCTCCAGGGCCAGAGCCCTTACATTTCTCACGACGTGGTAGACTGCGTCCACTGTGCAGATGGCCATCTTTTCCCATCTGTTGCCCTCTGCTCACGCAAATCCTCCTCCTGGCTCCTACCTGGAAATACACCCCCACCTGCTCTTTACAGGAGCTAACACCTTTTCTTTCCTTCCTTCTTTCTTTTTTTTGGGGAGAGGGGGTTGAGACAAAGTCTCACTATATAGTTTACTAGTTTTCTATGAAGCCTAGCTGGTCTCAAACTCACAGCGATCCTCCTGTCTCAGCCTCCTGAGTACTGTACGTCATGTTGCCCAGCAACAACCATAATTTCTCACCCTGGCTTTCGAATTCCAAAGTGTATTTGTTTTCTTTTGTTTTGTTTTGTTTTTTGAGACAGGGTCTTGTTTTGTAGTTCAGGTCAGCCCTGGGCTCACTATGTGGCCCAGGCAAACCTCGAACTCAGCAATCCTCCCGCCTCTGCCTCCCAAGTGCTGGGATTACAGGTGTGAACCAACACGGCCAGCTGTTTTGGTTTTTAGTTGTTTTGTTTGGTTTTGGTTTTGGTTCTTGAGATAAGGTCTCTCTTTGTAATTCAGGCTGGCCTTGAACTCACCATGTATCTAGGTTGGCCTCAGACCCATGAGGATCTTCCTGCCTCAACCTCCTGAGTGCTGGGATTACAGGTGTGTGCCAGCCAACACACCTGGCTCTGTCCTCTTTTATTTTTTCTAGTACTGGAGCCTGAACCCACGGCCTTCACATCATGCTAGATCCCAGCCCTCGTGGTTAAATTGCTTAGCCTGGGTTCCAACTTGAAATTCTCCTGCCTCAGCCTCCCAGAATACTAGGATTACAGGCATGCTCCGCCACACCAGGCTTCAGTCCCTGTCTTTAGTTTTAAATTGCTCCTTCCTTCCCGTAAGGTTTACTTTTAAACTCCCTGCTTCCAGCTGCAACCTGACCTTCTAGCCTCAGGAGATGGCCTAGCCCCATACCAACCCCCCATGTTGCCCCACGTCGCTCTGCCCTGCCAATCACCAGCTGTGCCACTTGCTCCCACATCAGCTGCACCCCTTGCCACCCCGTCACTGGCCTCTGAGACATCCCCAAACTTGCTCCTCTCAGAGCCAACCATAGACACATAGCAACTGCTGCCACACAGAGCCCTGAGCTGGCGTCAGGGCCCCAAAACACAGATCACTGCTTTGAGAGGGGACACTGCCCAGAGGGTGAAGAGCCGCAGGGCACTCAGCAACCGGAGGCAGCTGGGGGGGAGCTCCCAGCCCCAGCCCCAGCCTGGGAGAGCCGGCGGCGGGAGGAGGTGGGGGACTCTAAAAACTCAGAGTTGGCCTTTCCAGAGGGACCTAGGTCCTGGAGCGGATGCCTGCCGAGAAATTCAGAAAGGAGGCAAACAGAAGCCGCCTCCCTTGCCCCTGCCACAGCCTCCCAGGGCCAGCAGCAAAGGAGCCTGGGAAATGTGCCGGCCCAGTTCAGCCCCAGCTTCCCCAGCAGAGCACAGAGGGAGCTTGGGGAGCCAGCACTGCAGGTAAACGGGCGGCACCCGTGGTACTTACTACCTACCACTGACACCCCCACGCAGAGAACCTATGTCATGTCTACACTTGGCACCTTTTTTTTTTTTAATTTTTGTTGGGGGTAACTGGGATTGAACCCAAAGCCTCCCTTGACAAGGAGTTATTTTAATTTTGTGGCAGGGTCTCACTAAGTTGCCAAGTGGTTTAGGCTGCGCTTCAACATGCAATCCCCCTGCCTCAGGTCCCAAGCACTGGCATTCCAGGCCTGCCACTGTGCCCAGCTTGACACACACTTTAACACACAAAACAACCTGGCGGGCGTGAGGCTGATATGTCACTGAGGTGTCACAGAGGAGGAGACGGGGCCCTACAGAAGTGAAATAACTGACCCAGGGCTGGAGATGTAGCTCAGTGGTTCCAGCGCCTGCCTTACAAGCGCAAGGTCCTGAGTTCGATCCCCAGTAACCACATACAATGCTGGGCGTGGTGATTTACGCCCACCAGCAATCAATACCACATACCACAGTGCTGGGCGTGGTGGCTCACGCCTGTCATCCCAGCACTCGGGAGGCAGAGACAGGAGGATCGCTGAGTTCCAGGCTTGCCTGGGCTACATAGTGAGCTCAGGGCCAGCCTGAACTACAAAGCGAGACCCTGTCTCAAAAAAAAAAAAAAAAACTGACCCACAGTCCCACTCCCAAGTGGGCCATGTTAGGTCTATCCTCCTGACCCAGCCACTGCCCACCCCATGCCCGCCTGGGCCAAGAGGGTATGGAGACAGGTTGAATATGTCCCTACAGGTACCAGCTGCACCAGGGGACCCCGGTGCCAGTCAGCACATGGTGATGTGGACTAAGTCCAGAGAAGGGAAGAGCCTCTGGATCCCACGGACACGTGGCCTCCACGGAGGGTATGCAGGCAGACTCATGCCCACAGTGCACCAGTGGGAGCCCTGCTGGAGTTAGGCAGGAGCTGGGCACTCGAGACCACTGGCATGAGAGAAGGCCCGTGCAGCTCAGAGCTCGACATTTCCTGGTCAGAATGCCCCATGGTTGCTCAGGCCCGAGAGCCCAGGTCAGAGCTCACAGGCAGCAGCCTGGCTGGCTCTGTGTCCCATCCACCTCTGTACGCATGCCGCCCCAAGGGCCCTGGCGCTGCCCAGCGCCTCCCCACTCTGCCCTCTGCCTTCCCCTGGGCCACCTGCTCTCCCAACTGCTGCCTCTCCCTGGTGCTGTCTTCTCAGCAGAACGGTCCTCATGGCTCGGCTTGTCTTCCTCTTCTTCCTCTGCCTCCTCCTCCTCTTTTTATTTTTTATCTTATTTATTTATTTATTTATTTATTTATTTATTTATTTATTTATTTATTTATTTTTGAGACAGGGTCTCCCTTTGTAGCTCAGGCTGGCCCTGAGCTCACTATGCAGCCCAGGCAAGCCTCAAACTCAGCAATCCTCCTGCCTCTGCCTCCTGAGTGCTGGGATGACAGGTGTGAGCCACCACCACCACCACCAGCAATAAATGTCAATAATCAGTGTTTTCTTTTTTTTTTTAATGTGTGTGGGGGCACTGAGGATTGAACTCCAGGCCTTGTGTTCACAAGGCAGGCATGGTGCCCCTGAGCTAAATCCCTAACACCCCTCCCCACCCTTTTTTTAACACAAGCTCTCACTGTGTAGCCTAGACCTCATCCTCCTGCCTCAGTGTCCTGAAGACAGTTTCCGCCCGCTCTGGGCTGCCGGTACCACAACACCGTGCAGCAGGCGATCTGTGGCCTAAATCAAAGACAGGAGCAACAGGAGTCCAGGCACTGGCTCCAGCTCTGGCAGCAACTTCAGGAGCACTGGAAGCCTGGCAAGGACTTACTTTGCTCCCCTCGGCCTCTCTTTGCCACCTGGGACATGGAACAATATCCCTACCCCATCCATGAGCTCCCACCGCGAGGGAGACTGGGGCCGTGTTCTGAGGCCACAGGAAGAAGAAGATTAAAACTCCCGCACACGTGACCTGTGCCCCACCGTGACTGCTGGCAGCGACCGGCTTAGCTGGAGGGAAGTGTCCTCCTTCCCTGCAACACTCCTCGGTTTGCTGCGTCCACCCCTTTGCCCCTGAGGACAGAAGCCAGGTCTCCTCCTTCTCAATGCCTCGTCTCCCAGATGCCACATGACTTTAAAAACTCCTTCCGCTGCTGCCCTGCTGCCTCCCTCCGACTACCTCCTCAAAACTCGAGCTCAAGTACGGATCTCTTGTCTGGGCGTGATAGCACACGCTTATAATGCCAGTATTTGGGAGGCTGAGGCAAGAGGATCACCATGAGTTCAAAGCCAGCCTAAACTACAAAACGAAATCCTAAAAAAAAAAAAAAAAAAAAAAACGAAATCCTACCTAAAACAAACCAAAAAAACCTATGGGTCTCTGAGAAGCCCTGGACATCTTATATAATTCATTCACATGGGACACCCTATACAGCTTATACAGAACTAGGGAGCAGAGAAAGAATCGGGAGGGGTGAAGGTCAGACAGCAGGAGGACGTCCCAACACCTAAACCCACAGCATCACAAACCCACCAGCACCTTCAGCGGCCCGGCTTCCGGCTTTCCGTGACGTAGGCCCTCTGCCGGCTGAAGGCTGTGGTTGAAGCAACGTTTCCTGTCCCGGGCCGGGGTGAGAAGAGCGATGAGCTGCTGAGTGTGCACGCCTTCAAACGCACAACCCCACCCTGTTCTGGGCCTTCCCAGCTGCCCCATGGAGACACCCATTGCCCAGATGTGCCCCAAGGTAAGTGTGGCGTCCAGGGACTCAGGGCGCAGGGACCCTCGAGGGCCCAGCCCGGGCTGGAGCAGGCAAGGCTGGCGGGCATCCTCCTAGGGCCAAGTCCACTAGTGCTGAGGAGGAAGGTAACAACAGGGTTTTCTGAGGGAGGAGAAAGGAGAGGACGGGGTGTGGCTGGTGGAGGAGCCCAGCCAGGCCGGACGAGGGTCTGACCGAAGAGCTCTGCCTCTCCGGCACTTCTGGCTGGGGCAGCCATCAGCCTGAGCAGTGCCCCTGGCTGACCTTCGTATTTGTTCTGTCATGGCCTTCCATCTTGCAGGCACCATTCCAGGCTGGGGCAGCGGAAGAAGCAGAGACAGAGCTAGTCCAGAGCTAGTACTCTCTGTGCTGACAGGAAGTCACAAAGCCATGGAACCCACTGTTAGCACCTGCCAGCCAGGGGACGAGGCCCGAAGGAGCTGCCAGGGCCTGCGCATGTCCCTGGAGCCCACAGTGCAGACCCTAAGGCCAGGGGAGGCCCAGCCCAGCCCCAGGGCCCCAGCTGTCCACGCTTCGGTGAGTAGGAATGTGGGGCGTAGGCTGCCTTCCTCACTGACTCCTGGCCGTCCTGAGCGCTATCGTGCACATGTACAAAGGTCACCACGGATGTGAGACTGTCCTTGGGGCTAGGACTGCAGAGGGAGGAAGGGACAGGGCCCGGCAGAGCTTGGGCCAGGCCCACAGGCGGCCAGGGCGTGTCTGGGTCAGTGTCTTCACCCAGCCCTGCTCATTCACCACCCGCCAAAGCCTTCTCTGCGGACCACTCAGCCCTCCCTCCTCCTCCCTGGAGGGGACACCTCTTCCTCCGGCCTCTGCGATGACTTCCAGTACCAACTCCCTTTCTCCGCAGCCAGGCTGGGACTTTGTGCCCATCTGAAAGGCCTTGCTGCCTCTTTCCCGTCGTCATACTAGCTCACTGCTCCTCATGAAAGGCCCTCCGCCCCAGAGGGAAGAGGGAGGGAAGTCCCTGGAAACCAAACAGCTGGAGCTGAGGAAGGCATTGAAATCAGTGGCCTTGGGAAGGACCTTCCTTCTGGGCAATGCTCCCCTCAGGAAGCGGAGAGGAGCCCACTACTCATGACCGCATCATGGATGCTTCCCTACCCAGGCACTTGGCCCGGCCCTGGGGGCTCCCTCTACCCCAGGGAGCGCTGAGAAGGCTGAAGAGTTGCCCGGGGAAGGCAGCCTGTCTCTGCAGGCCGAGACGCGGGCATGGTTCCAGAAGACCCAGGCCCGCTCGCTCCTGCAGGGGGGGGCGGCCCCCGCCTGGTTCCACGGCTTCATCACCCGCAGGTGAGTCCCAGAGGAGGACACGGCCCAGCAGGCCACGGGCAGGTCCTGGCCCCACAGCTGGCCAGCAGGCCACCCAGGCGCCTGTCCTGGGGTTTCCCAGGCCCTCTGCTGCGATGGCTTTCCTGGGAAGGGCAGGAGGCTCCAGTCCAGTCCCCTCTGTCCCTCAGTTTCCCCTCTGCAGGCTCCTTTATCCTCCTGTCTTTCCTCCTAGGTTCTGCTTCTTTGTGCCTCAACTCTTCATTTTCCCCTGTTTTTAAGATTGGTTCTCACCGTATAGTCCAGGCTGGCCTCAAACTTACAGTGATCCTCCTGCCTCAGCCTCCCAAATGCTGGGCTCACACATCCAGCTCTTCTTCATTTTCGCAGCGCTGGGGATTGACACCCAGAGCCTTTGCAGGGAGCTACATCCCCAGCTCTTTTTACTTTTTATTTTGGAGTGGGGTCAGGTCGGTAAATTGCCTCCACTGGGCTCCTCCTCTCCACCGCAGCCTCTTGAGGGCTGGGGTTACAGGAGTGCAGCCCACCCCTGTGCCTCTCGCTCCATCTTTGGGTCTGGCTCCATCCAGCCGGCTCCTCTTTCTTCCCGCCATTCCTCCTCTCTTCGCCTCAGTCCAGCTCGAGGTCGGGAAGACTAGTAACCCTGGTGCAGCGGCCACAGCCCTTCCAGGGTGCCCGGCCAGAGCGAGGCTGGGGCTGAGCCAGGCTGGGTCCCGGACAGACCGCAGTGAACGCCGGCTCCCAGGGAGCCTTCGGCTTTTCCGGTCGGCCTGGGGACTCTCGTGAGAGGCGAGGCTGGAAGGTCAGAGCCGGGTGTCCCTCTCCCCGTCCCTCGCAGGGAGGCTGAGAGGCTGCTGGATCCCCAGCCGCAAGGGTGCTACTTGGTGCGGTTCAGCGAGAGCGCTGTGACCTTCGTGCTCTCCTACAGGTGAGGGCGGGGCCGCTCGGGGCGGGGCCAAAACCACGGGGCGGGGCTCCTGTGGGAGGGGCTGCGTTGGGTCGAGGGCGGGGCTTCTTGGGCGGGGTGGGGCGGAGCTTACGCCCCGGGACGAGGCTCCTGGGACCGGCGCCCTGCCCCCGCCCGTACAACCTCGCGGGGAGCCTCCGGCGGGCTGGCAAGTCTGACCCCAGCGGCGTCCCCAGGAGCCAGGCTTGCTGCCGCCACTTCCTGCTGGCCCAGCTCACGGACGGGCGCCACGTGGTGCTGGGCGAGGACAGCGCCCACGCGCGCCTGCAGGACCTGCTGCGCCACTACACCGCTCGCCCGCTCAGCCCCTTCGGGGAGACTCTCACCCAGCCACTTGCCCGCCAGGTACGCGCCCGCGGTTTGCCAGTACCTCCTCGGACAAGCCAGGGTCTCCTCTCTGGCCTCACCTTTAAAGGAGGGAGGGGCAAGACGAGCCTGGCTGCACAGATCTCGGGGACAGGGAGGCCCTGGCCAGCTGGGGACACCCCTTGTGCCCTTTACTTTAGGCTTGCCAAACTGAGAGTGGTGGCACACACCGTAATCCCAGGACTCAGGAGGCTGGGGCAGGAGGATCGTTGCAAGTCTGAGGCCAACTGGGGTACAAAGTGATTTCAAGGGCAGCCTGGGCTGCATAATATGAGACCCTGTCTCAAAAAATGAATAAATGGGAAAGAGATGCTTACAGAGTCCTGGGCAGGCAGCCCCAGGAGTGCCACGGGAGGGTCTCACATTCACGAACCCCATTTTCCAGCAGCAAGGACAATCAAGTGACAGGGGCCAGTACAGAGAGCCGGCAAGGAGTGCCAACCTGAACAAGTCCAGGACTCCGAGGGAGACAGTAGTGGCGGGCATTCTTCTGGGCACTGGGTAAATGGCAAAACTGACCACGATCCCAGCCTCATGATGCTGACGAGTAACAAACAATCACAGTAAAACAATAAATAGTACAGAGCACGTCCAGGAATAAGAGCCAGGAAGAAAAACCAAGTGGTGATGCCAGGTTGGGGGTCACAAAAGGGCACTCCAGTTAGGGCATCTGAGGACAGGACTGCATGATGTCGAGGAGGGGCAGGCAGCGTGCCAGGCTGAGTACCAACTGGTGCAAAGGCCCAGAGGTAGCAGGATGTTTGCTGCAGCAGCGAGGAAGCCCACTGGGGTGCGTGTGCGTGACTCAGGGCCAGAGAGATAGGAGGTGAGTTCCTAGAGGTCGGCTGGGCCCCGCAGACCTGTAAGGACGTGGGGTTGCGCGAGAGACGGGACCACACGGAGACACAGCCGAGTGAGGGGCCCTGGGACAGGCAGGTCTGGGAGGGGTGGTCAAGGAGGAGCCAGGAGCAGGCTGCTGATCTTACTGATCTTATCAGGGATGTAGCTCGATGGCACCGTGCCTGCCTGGCAAATGCAAGGTCCTGAGTTCAATTCCTGCAGGGTTTCTGTAGGTTTGGATGAGGAGACTACAAAGAGGGTGCTCTCACTGACTGAGGTCAGGGAGGCTTAGGCGGAGCCAGCTCGAACGGGCAGGGGGCCGGAGGGTCCTCATGCAGTCTGGGGTGTCCATGCAGCATCATGGGGTGTCAGAAGGCAGCAGTGCTGGGATGTGGCTCAGCATCAGCCGGAGTCTGGAGCCTCTGAGAAGGGTCTACACCCAGGAGTCAGCGCGGAGGGAAAGAAGTGAAGGCTGGACTGCAGCATTCCCGGTGTACAGAAAGTCAAACAAGAGAAGTCGCTGTGACCCCAAGGAG
>PVIC010049940.1:0-12981 GCA_004025085.1 Thryonomys swinderianus | reverse complement strand
TGATCCTTATAATTTCCTCTCTAGTATGTGCTTTGGGTTTGTTTTGCTCCTCTTTTTCTAATTGTCTGAGGTTCATCATTAGATTGTTTATTGCAGTTTGCTCTATTTTCTGAGTGTAGGCATTCACTGCTATGAATTTCCCTCACAGAACTGCTTTCATTGTGTCCCATAAATTCCTGTATGTTGTGCTGGGGTTGTCATTTAGTTGTAGAAACTCTTTAATTTCTTTCTTTAATTTCTTTTGTGGCCCATTGGTTGGTTAACAGAGTGTTGTTCAATTACCATGTGTTTGTGAGGATCTTGGAATTTCTTCTGCTATTCAGCTCCAGTTTCAAGGCACTATGGTCTGATAGTCTGCAGGGGATAACTTCGATTCCTTTGCATCTATTTAAGCTTGTTCTATGGACTGGGATGTGATCATTTTGGAGAATGATCCATGAGCAGCTGAGAAGAAGGTATATTCTCGCTTTGAAGGGTGAAAAATTCTGTAGGCATCTAATAAGTCTATTTGCTCCAATGTTTGATTCAGCTCAAGTATTTCCTTATTGATTGTTTGTCCAGTTGATCTGTCAGTTTGTAACAATGGAGTATTAAAATCTCCTACTATTTTGTATTCATGGATGACTGGCTTTTCATGTCCAGTAATGTTTGTTATATATAGTTGGGTGCATTAGAGTTCAGTGCATAATTATTTATGATTGTTATTTCTTTCTCTTGGATAGTTCCTTGTAAGAGAATATAGTGACCTTCTTTATCTCTTTTAATCAGTTTGGGTTTGAAATCTATTTTATCTGCAAACAAGATAGCCACTCCTGCTTTTTTGCAGTTTCCTGTGGCATGGAGGATTGTTTTCCAACCTTTTATTCTCAGTCTATGGGTTTCTTTCTGAATTAGGTGTGTTTCCTGTATGCAGCAGATTGTAGGATCTTGCTTCTTGATCCAATCTGCTAGTCTGTCTCTTGTAATTGGCTCATTGAGTCCAGTGACATTAATGGTTATGACTGATAAGGACATATTCAGAGCTGCCATGTTTCCCTGTTCTCAGTTCTTTTCTTCTTTGCTGTTCCCCTTTTCCATTTAGTTTCTTGTTTGCTCCAATGTATTCACTCTCCTGGGTCTCGTGGATATGGAATTTTCTGTATTTTTTTCCAAGATGTTCTTTAGCATGTTTTGGAGTGCAGCTTTAGTATTTGTGAAGTTTTTCAGGTGTTCTTTATCATGGAAGTATCTTATTTCCCTGTCTATTCTGAAAGATAGCTTTGCAGGATACAACAGTCTAGGTTGGAGGTTGTTTTCCTGCAATGTTTGAAATACTTCCCTCCATGCTCTCCTTGCGTTGAGTGTTTGTGTTGAAAAGTCTGCTGTGATCCTAATGGGCTTCCCTTTGTAGGTGATTTTCTTCCTTTCTCTCATTTCTTTCATTATTTCTTTCTTTTGTTGTACATCTGGAACCTTGATAATTATGTGTCTAGCTGTAGATATTTTTATGTCAAGGTGTTTTGGAGTCCGATAGGCCTCATTTATGTGTATGTCTATATCTTTTCCTGTGAAGTTTTCTGTTGCTATCTCTGACAATAGCTTTTTTATGTCTTTTACACTGTCTCCTGCTTCCTCAGTGACTCCAATCAGTCTTAAGTTATTTATCTTTGAGTCAATAGAAGCTGTTGAATTGATTTCTCATGGTCCCTTGCTCTTTTCCATAGATTATACCTTTCCTGCTCGTTGGCTGCTATGCTGTCCTCTAGGTCTGAGATTCGGTTATCTGCTTCATTCATCCTACTGTGTAAGCTTTCGTTTTCCTTCATCGTTCCCTGGAGCTCTGCTTGAAGTTGTTTAAAAGGTTCCATTGCTTCTGCTATCTTGGATTCTATCATCTCGCTGATCTCTTCTTTAATGATGTCTTTCACTATGGATAGTATCTCTGTTTTGATCTCAGAGATGAATTCTGATTTCCATTTTACTAGATCTGCTTTAGTTACCATCTCCAAGAGTCCTGGTGTTTGAGTTTCAGTTTGCCCTATTTCCCTTTTCTCTGAATTTCCCTGTGGTGGTGATCTTTGTATCTGGTTTTTTGTGTATTGTCTCATTTCTACTCTTTTGTTGTTATTAACGCTCTTCTTTGTCTGATGACAGGGCAATATTTGTTGCAGGTCTCTTTCTATTATCTGGGGCCCTTTGGATGCGGCACTTTCCTGGGGGGTCCTCCTTGAATCTGTAATGACCCTTGAGAATTCTCAGTCCTGACACATCATGGGAGGTATTTGAGCAGAACAATCACATCATGTTTGTTACCATAATACAATCAATGTCAATATCAGTATTAAACACAGTAAATAAGATAAAAAGTTTTGTTTAATTCTATTCTGGAGACTTTGAGCTTATGAGTTACCTCTATGTCCCTGGTGTCTCAGTGTGGTTCCAGGAGCACGCCTCCTGTGGAGGGATGCAGGAGATGGCTCCAGCTGCTCTAGGGCCTGGGTCCTCACAACGCAGCTCCAGGATGGGGTTCGGCTGGGTGGAGGCCCTCAACCCTCCATGGTGCGGATGGCGCCCAGGGTCTGTACCTGACTCCTCACTGCACAGCAACGGGATACAGTGGGCCGGTGGGCAGCCTTCAGTCCACTGGAAAAGGACGACGGCCCGCAGCAGCAGGTTCTGCGCAGCTCCCTCAGTATGCGGGAAATGGATGGCGGCCCGCAGCAGCCGGTTCAGTCCGTACTGCTCCCTTCAGTCCACTGAAAATGGACCGCAGCCTGCAGCAGCCGGGTCTGTCCGCGTCACTCCCTTCAGTCTGCCAGAAACAGACAGACTCAAAGGAATAATTTTTAATAGAGCAGGAAATAAGTGTGCCTGAATTTAAATGTCATACCCTATATCCTATATCCTATATGTAGCTGAAATCTGCATTCATGATTTTTTTTTTCTTCAACTTAACTTGTAGGCTCAGCAAGACCCCTATAATTTCAGGAGACAGATTTCACCGGGTATTTTAGTACAGCAGGGTATTTCCCTCCTCTCCTTGGTCTTCCCAGTAATTCTGTGTGCCATGCCATCACTAAATGTTGTCTTCTAAACTTGTAGCCAATCAGGATGCAACTTCCTGTTGCTCAAAATTGGTGGGGCAATGACTCCTTATGAAAGGCTTCTAACAGGCAGTTTCCAACAGGGGCCATTCCTGTCTTTCAAAAATCGTGTGATAGAGGGCCAGTGATTTAGCTCAAGTGGTATCACACCTACTTTGGAACCATAAGGGCCCATGTTCAATCCATGGTGCAAAAAAAAAAAAAAAATCATGTGATCTACTGAATCAAGGTGGAACCCCAAAATATGCACAATAAATCCCTGTCTCCCAAGGTATCACCTTTGCAGGAAAGCCCTTCAGACAGTAAACTGAGATGTTGTCATGGAGCTCTGTGGGCTCTCTGCCTTCATAAGAAGAAATCATGCAAACAAAAGCAGGACAGTGACCAACAACATGCAAATCAAAGAGTCCTCAGGGTAAATAAGGTCTATCATTTTTTAAAATTAAATTCTTTATTGGTACATTTTATATACAGCTCATAAACACACTCAACATTGGGGAATTTGTACCAGTATATGACACAAGTTAATTCTCATTTTTACCCATATCCCTACCCACCCACAACCCCCACCCCTTATATACATGCTATTTCTTTTTCTTTCCAAATCATATTTATTCTTTCCCCTCATTACATTCCCCTACCACATTCCCTTTGAATATTTCCTATTTCACAAAATCTTGTACCAATAAAAAATTCAATTAAAACAAAATCTATCATACATTTAGAACTCATTTACATCTACAGGTTCTCATATCAGAGAAAAGATATGGTATTTACATATCTGTGGTCTATTTATTTCACTTATTAGTGTGCCCTCAAGGTGTATGCATTTGCACATACAACTCTACTATAAAGCCACTGTGATAATCTATCTTGTACATCAACATATGAGAAATAAATCCATTCTTTAAGTTGCTCTAATTTTATTTTAATTACAGTAACTTGAACAGTCAAATAAAATCGTAGTAACCACTCAAGTTTTTGTCTGTTATTGGATCTTTGTCAGTGCCTACAAAAATCAGATGATGGATTTTTTGGTAGATTTCATAATTATGCATACAAGGGTTAATCTGAATGCATTATTTCACTAGTATTAGAAGTTAGAATCTATTTTTTCTTGACAGTAGTGTATGAATTTAAAAATCATGTTTCAAAGATGCCTATGATGCATAATGCCTTTCAAAATAAATATATCTACATATATATATATATATATATATATATATATATATATATATAAAAGAAAAGATTTGGAAATTCTAGGAGTAGTATTGAAAGTACTTGTGTTACCTTGGAAAGTTTATGGATAATATTTTTAATTTCTGATATTTCTGTTTTCCTATATTGATCATAAAGCACTGTATACTTTTGAGAGAAAATAGAGCATATTCCAAAGGAAAAGACTGAAGAAAAAATGCAACACTAAAGGGTCTGTCCTGATTTATAATATTTTTATCCTGAGAGTAACAAAAATCAAATTAATGATTTTGTTTCTACTTTCAACTCCCATGATGTCTTAGTTGCTTTCCCCAATGCTGGAGCAAGATACCTGATATTCAAAGCTCAAGGATGAGAAGTTTATTTAGCTCATCGTTGGATGTACAGTCAGCAATTTAATGCTTATTGGATATTAAAATCAGCTGGAATCTTTTAGCATATAACTGTGAAAATATGACTTTATGTATTAAATAATCCTTCTCCAGTGACCTTAGAATAGCAACATATTTTAATATTTTTAAATTAATACTTTAAAGTGCAGTTGTTCTTTAGATAAATAATTCAATAACTATCTCTCTCTCTTCCCTTTGTTTTTTTTTTCCCCTTTCAATTTATTTTCCTTTATTTCATCTCTTATTACTTCCCTTTAAACTTTCTCCCAGTATTTGGCAAGGTTATGCCAAATAGTGGGCCACACTCTGGAGACAGAGTTAAGCAAAACCAAGATGGGCCACTGGAGGGACATTCAAGATGGGTATTGCAGCTCTGCAGTGACCTTGAGACAGAGCTGTGCTCAGGGCATGAACAAGGAGCAGGAGAGCCACTGCTTATTTCTAGAAAATCAAGAAACTGGAGGTTTGCTGCTTCTGCTTGGCTTTTTGAAACAGCATATGAAAATCACATTCAGGTCATTTATCTCCTTACTCTCTCTATAGATTTATCTTAGATTATGATTTTTCATTCAGTAGGTACAAACTAAGATTTGGTTTATATTTGTAGATTTTTTTTAAACCACAATCATAAAGGATGTCTCAGAGCTTTTCTTGCTTACTCTAAAGTACTAAAAGAAACCCTTTTAGAAAGTTGCTTAAATGGTCAATTCAGTCATGAGGAGGACAAGAATGACAGTCACACTTGCTTACCATCTGAAAGATCCATGAAAAAGCTGGTGAAAATGTGGGTTTTTAGCAGATAAAAGACCTGTAAGAACCTAAATGACTTCAATATTCTGTTTGGGTTGAGCCTCCTTTGAGCACAAAAAATAAAGTTTTGAGCAGCGTTTTAAACTACTTTTGATGAAGCCAGCTGATATCTTACTTTATGCAGAGAGAAACAAAACTCTTCCCAGGGGAACATGTCACATAAACAGCAAGCAGGTACATTAATACTCATTAATACTCTTGTAAATCTAAAACAGAAAAATATATTTCCCTAGAACATTTCAAGGAAGAAGAAGAACTATCATGGGTCCTGCACATTTTACTTCTTTCATAGTTCATATAATGATCATTGGACACACAGTATCAACATACAGATTTGAAGTAGAACCACCCTCAGAAGTCCTTCTCTATGGTATGGAAGATAACAAAAGCATTCAATCTTGAAATGAACCCATCTCATTAGAAATGAAATGAGTGATAGAGTGACTTTGGGAGCTTGAGGTGGCATGAAGTTCAATACCATATTGGAAGCTAGTTGGGAACTCTTTGATTCACCACCGTGAGGTTCGAAGTCTCCCAGGAATAGGAAGTACTGCATTCGGTAATATCATAATAGTACCGAAGCTAGCATTTGCTGGACAGATTCATTCTTTATGTCAAACAATAAAAATATGTTTGCCCTGTAATCTACAGTAAAAATCTACATGGAAATATAAATTTTAGATATTTGGAATTTGAAAGAAAAAGTCAAAGATTAATAACTTCTACAAGAATACCAGGAAGTTTTTGCATGATTCCCTCTGTCATGGTAGGGATTATCCCAGGCAACTTAAAAGATGGGATTTGTATATTTCTTTCATATGGTAAGGATACAAAAACTCTGAAAAATAGTTATCCAATTTGATTTAAAAATTTAAGATATATTTATCTTTTGGAGGAATAGTTACAGCCAAAAATACAATTTCTACTCTTCACACATATTCTTTAAAACATGAGAAATTCAACTAATTTGGTTTTCATTCATAAAATGTGTGAACTCAGTGAATACTGGCTTCTCACTAGTATCATCTTCCATGCTGCCAATATCTCAAAATGTAAATGACATAAAGTCTCGCTGACAAATTTCTGAACCAACAGAAAAAAAGTTATGTTTACTTGAGCATCTCCGCTCCATCTGTCTACGGGTACTACAAGTTCAGCCGAATGTGGAAGTCAACAGACACAAAGTACGTCGTTGTCAGTTCTGGCCAAAGAAATTTATTCTCTTTGTAACTCCCTGTATAATGTTGCTTCTCCTCCAGGCCTGAGGTCATGTATCTTGTGCACCTTGTCTCATATCTTCCAGGGATTGCTGGAGGCTCATAGATCAAATCTAGATGACCAAAGAAAAAGGCACTTTGTGAGGGACTAGAGGAAGATAAAATTTCTAACAATTGATTATGTATTGCTGACAGTGTTTTCCTTCAGAGCATGACCTATGTTTTGAAAGGTTACTCAGCACAGCCAGAGAGCAAAGTGAGCATGAAAAGAGATGGAGAGGACACTTATTCTTGGCTTGGGCACCTTGAGGGATTAGTGTTCTAGAACATTCTGGGTAACTTGGTCGAGGAACAGAAAGGAGGGGAGAATATGATTAGAGTTCCTATCCTTGTCCTATCATTCCACTAAGGTGGCTTCACACACCCACACTGAATTCCAGAACGGTTTCTGATTCTGTGTATGTACTTGAGACAGTCACAATATCTAGTTCACTTAATTAGTTTCAATTTTAAGATGAAATAACATTGGTAACAATAAAGTTGGACCACAGCACTTAATGACTGTACATTTAACATGGTTATCATGGTCCCTGGCAAATATTATCTTTTATATGATCATTTTTATTAGAGTGCTACTCTGGTTTTTATGTTAGCTCTGCTTTTATCTTTACAATACTGGTTATATGACTCTCCCTAATTCTCCAGACCTTTATTTTCTTATCTAAGAAATGTCGAGGATGGATCAATTACTCTCCTGGGCTCTCCTAAACCCAGCAATCTGTGACTTGATCTCCCATTACAGACTAGTATTTTGACAACCAACAGCTATGTTTACATATGCTTACTGAGTTCCAAACTGGGACACCTTATGCAGGAAGTAGAACAAGAGGAAAAAAATTCCAAGAAAATAATTACAGAAAGAACAAAATGATAGAAAGGCCCCATAAAAATCTCTACCTATTTCCTAGGTCTGTTTTTATACTTATGCATCCCCCGTGAGATTGCCCAAAGTGCAATTTACAGAAACACTGAATTGGATTCAGCAAGTTGAGTGTTTTATGAATTTTTGTCTCTAAGTGACATGTGCCTCTCTGCAAATTCAGAAAATAGATTTGTTCAGTGCATGGAGTAGAGTATTACTGATGTAATTGGGAAAGGCTGGCAAAATGTGTTCAGTTTTAGTTGATGACACTGAATAAATCTCCTGTCAGGAATAAATTGAGTATTGAGGGAAACTTCAGTGTACCTGTGCACACAGATGAGCACAGAAATTCTAGAACTTGATCAAATTTTCTCATATGGATTCAAAAAGCATTATGGAAATGGAATTAAATGTAGAGGGAAATGCAGCTGTTGAAATCCAATTGAATTGTAGTTTTGCTTATACAACAGTAGATTCCTTGTGGAGATAAAGGACAACCCACTAGACCTCTATGTGCACTTCAGCTTTGTGAACATTATGATTTAAGGTTTAGACTCAGCCATGATATCTCATATCTAACCAAAGAGGAAGGTGCTGCTACCTAGTATATGGGAGGAACTTCAAAATCTATAAATGTATTGTGAGACAACAGTCTTCAGACTCAAAATATTCATTCTTTAAATGGAGCCAAAACAATTTTCATCCATATGTCCAGGACACAATGCATTTGCAATAATTCTTTTCAATGTTGATTAATCAGTGACGATCATTTCTTATTTTAAGTGACCCACAATCCTCCCAAATCACCACATTTGTTACTAAAAGGGAAATTCAGGATGTCTGCAAGTAGCAGAGAATACCTATGTATATTGATTAGTTCATTGAAAATACATTTTGGACCTTATGTTTAATTTCAAGGAAAGGACCAATGCCTCTATGAAACACATGCTGACAGAAGCTTTTATATTCAAAATTATGGGGAATAAAAAAGCTTTTGTCTTTAATCTAAATGATCTGAAATAGAAAAACTGAGCCTGTGAGGTACACATACTTGAATTTATATTCATGGTTATCATACATAAGGTTTATGTTGGGCTAATTAGTTTGCCTCATTTAGTTTTGATCACCTTATCTTTAGAGAGTAAAATTCAAATATAGTAAGCAATGTATATTAAGCTTCTGCTCAAGGCATGCAGTTAAAAAACAGCATAGTGTGACGGATTTATAATATCTGACTAATATACTTAGAAAACATTCTAGAGCATAGATCTTCCCCCAAAATTTAATTATTACTTTGCTATTGATTAAAGAGAAATGATTTTTCTCTTAGTTCTTCCCTTTTCCGTTATTTTATCTTTATATAACTAAAACTAATCAGTCACAGTCCCTTTTTGCAAACATTCCTTATGCTGCCTTCTCAGTGAGACAGTTAGGAACTTAGATCTTCCACAAGAGGATCTCTGTGCTTGGCTCAGACTCGCTGAACTCTCATGGAGGGACAGAGCTGTTTGGATGCAGGGTGCTTTAATGCCTTGACGTTTGGGTTACCAAACTTCTACCTGTTTGCTGTGCTGAGGACAGTGTGGCTCCAACTAATTTCCTTTCACTGAATTATGGCCTTCCTCTACTGACCTCATAGGTTGGATGCTGGTTAAGTATGACACAGTCTTGATCTCCATTGGTTCCTTCTGCAGGAATGCCTTGCCCCCTCCCTTTCCTGAGCTCTGCCTGCATTAACTGCTGTCACCAGATGTGTCACACACTATTGCCAGATGTCTCACATACACCCTGCTTATTTCTTTCCACACTTGTAATCAATAATTACTGGAGGTCGTGAGTGCCTAGTGATGTATTTTCCTGGCAGTGCAGCCCAGACTCTCCCAGATACCTGTTCTCTGTTTAAATCTGCTTTCTGTGTCTTTCTGTACCTTACATCATAGCCCCAAGGCAGGAGATTAGAACTCACAACCTATTTTCAGGACACCTCTTGTCTTTCAGGACCTCTCTCTCTAAATCTTTTCTACTCCTAACATCCTTTGACCCTTGGAATTCATTCTTCAATTTCATTGGACAGGAACCCAGCATATGGAACACCTAGGAACTTGGGAGTCATGTTTCTCCTCTATCAAAACTATGAATCAATTTAGGAAGAATAGAGTATCATAACAGTCATTTTTCTATCCACAAACTTGTGTATTGTTTATTTATTTAAACTTGTTTTAACTCTTATTAGTCTTTTCACACTAGAATTTGCATACCTCTTGTTCAATTTACACCAAGTACTCTTTTTTTGAGTTATGTATTCTATTAACTTTGGTCCATTTGGACCAGAATTAAAATACTAGCAAATATATAGAAGAACAATTATATAGAGAGAGGTTACAAAGAAGTCAACATTTTAAACCTATTACATTATTTCAGTTCCTCTGAGGGAAAAACACACTGGGTGTCCTGATTATGGAGGAAGGAGGATCTATCTTTTCTCCACCTTAGAAAAGCTTTTTTCAATTGTAAAAAACAATCATGGTGATAAAAAGAAAGCAAATGCTACGATTTTAACAAGAGGCGAAATATTTAGATGTGCTACAAAAACTTTAAAGTTTAAGGTATAGATAATTTAATAAGAAAGATTTCTGTGTGTGTATACCTGGTCTCAATGCATGACTTTCCTGTAATACTTCCAATACACCCTATCAAGAAGAAGAAAAATTAAAAAGGTAATTTACACTGGTTTTTCAAATATAAAATTACTAAGAAGGAGAATCAAACTATTAAAACTGTTTTAAAGATTATCCAGTAGAAAGTAATTTTTGATGGCTAAGTAACTGCAAAGCCCCTAACACAGATAACAATTTCCTATATAAATTAAAGTCCCTGTTACCAAACTTGAGCAAAGCCTGATTTCAATACAAATGCACTCCAACCTTTTTGGTGTCCCAGAATCAGGCCTAGTAAAGGGTAAAGAGAGGACACAACTGTCAGTATTATCTCAGTGACATGAACAAACTTTAATTAGTATACTTCTGTGAAGACCTTTGTAAAGGGAGGTCTGATTATTTTAGAAAACTGAAATAAAGAAAATAACTCCTCAAAAAAGTTCTTCAAGTAAAGGACTGGAAAATAAAGGAAAGAGAGGAAATTATTCATGCTGTTCATAAGAACCCTTGCCCCCATCTTTGAGCCTCATTCTTCCAAAGCAAAGCAGAAGGCAGACTTGATGGTCGTAAAAGGAAAAGGGGCTGACACCACGAAGTAGGGAGCAGGGACCAAAGAAGTGGTAATAGAGAGATGAAAAGCCAAGTTAGAAATATGTTGTTCAGTTTGTTCCCACCATGAGAAACCATGGGTGTTTGTTCTTCCAAAACAATTTGAACAAACTTATAAAATTCATTTTGGAACCTCCCATTTAGTGGCCAAAAAAGAGAAATATTTGTCGCAGGAGTTCTATCTCCCATTGCTCAACAGTAGTGGCACAGTTATTTCTACAATTTTGGGGGCATATATCTGAGCATCAGGCAGGTTCTTAGAAAGAATCTCTTGTACAGTGTCAAAGAAACTTGGTAGAACCAAGAGGTGCATAGAATCAACCCCAGGTAACTATCATGCCTGGGCTACATGAAGCCTTCACCAACAAACAGGAGAAAACAAAAAGGCCAAACAGGCTCTTTCAGGGAACAGACATTTCCCCATAAACAGAACAAGCGACCACAAGATAAAATATCCAATCCCTCCAGTACTGAGAAGTCCAGCGATTATGTAGCTATGCACCTGTGTTGTCTGTCCTTGAGCATCCACATCATTAATATTACTTTTGATTTTAAACTCTCTCCTCAAAATCTACATAAGCACAGCTTTCTTTTCCTGTTAGCTGCTAAAATCAGTCCCCGATTTTACTCTCTGCTCACTGGAATAAACTTCTTTACACTCCATTCTCACAAAGGTCTATCTCAAGTAGTTCCATGTGAGCCATTTATAACAGTGACCACCCCAACATCGTACCTTCAAAATTTTGCCAAAAACAACAGAAAACTGGCAGCAAAAACCATTAGGAAAGATGGTGGACACTGCCGAGATCGGAAATGATGCACAGAAATTGTTGAAACCACTAGGGTCCCTGGCATGAATGGCAGCCTCAGTCTCTGCAAAGGAACTTTGCTAATTAGTTGCCCTTTTGAAATTCAATGTCAGCCTGAAGGTAGATAAAACCTTTCCGAGCTCTGCTGTTCTGAATCCTTTGCTCTGCTTCCATCACGTAGATTCCTTTTCTCTTATGATTTGTCAGGGTATCGTGTCATCCTGCTGTGATGCAAGGTGTCACTGTTTTTCTTCTTCAACCTCTTTCTGCTTCTCTACTTTGAAACAACTCCTTACAAACAGTGTAGCTTTAAAGTGTTTAGGAAGCAGAACGGAGCACTAGAAAGAAAAAAATTCTCGAGCAATTAAAAGTCTGCTAGCAAGTAATGGCACATGTATTTCTTATTTGTCTTTCTCAGCCATAGAAATGCAGAAAGGGCCGTGCTTCAAGCAGTCTTGTGATGTGTGGACAGAAGGAAGCTCTGGGCCAACAGCCCTGAGAAGCAGCTATTGCTCCCGCTTGGTCTTTCTCTCTTTCTCCTGGTCATTAAACCCAGAAACGGCCTAGTGGCCAACCAGAAGATTTGTGGAAGTAGTAAAAATAAAGTTGGACCTACAGAAGTCTGAAACCAACACACATCTTCCTAATGAGAGGGAAGATGCCCAAGGCAGTGGCCTTTACCAGGTCAGACCACTTTAATGTGCCAAGCAGACAACATGTGATCAGCTGGCCCTCAGCAAATCCATTTTTAAGACATCCAGGAAGAAGACAGTTTATGGGTCTTTTCCCTTGGTCTTTTCTACCTCTTGACCTCTACACACCACTTTTGGATAAAGAGGAGGAAGAAACAGAAGTCTTGAAAACTGAAAATAATTCAATAAAATGCACTATTTCATTTGGGAAATTAATAGAATTATAGAGAATGAGTATGAGTTCTTATTAGGTGATAATGTAGCATTTTTCTCTCAATTATCACAACAACTGTGATGAGCATGGTGAGGGATCCTTAGGGAGATGTGCTCAATTCTGAAAAATGCAGATGTTATATTACCCATGTTACTATGTCTAGTTTCATAACTTACAAAACTTTAGTGCATGAACTAACATATACAGATAGCTCCGTGTCATATTTCTGCAGGTGAGAGAAAAATTCTAGCCTAAGTAAGTGCCCACTGAGATTCCTCAAAAATGTTCATACAGGGGCTGGAGAGTTAGCTCGCTGGTTCCGGCGCCTGCCTCACAATTGCAAGGTCCTGAGTTTGAT
>PVIC010049939.1:0-12986 GCA_004025085.1 Thryonomys swinderianus | reverse complement strand
CTCAGCAATCCTCCTGTCTCTGCCTCCCGAGTGCTGGGATGACAGGCATGAGCCACCACGCCCGGCACTGTGGTATGTGGTACTGATTGCTGGTGGGCGTGAGTCACAACGCCCAGTATTGTTACCAGAGATCGAACTCAGGACCTTGCGCTTGCCAGGCAGGTGCTGGAACCACTGAGTTACGTCTCCGACCAATGCTTACATTTTTTAAATGACACATGGTCACTAATCCCTCTCAAATTCCTCCCCTTTGCTTAGAAAAACACTGATCGTTGTCGTCGTGTCCTGAAGCAGGACTGAACGTGGTGCTTCCTGAATATATTCACCTGTGCTCTCCTGATTGCCTTGATGTGCTAAATTCAAACGTTCAACTCTCACGGTCCTTGCGACTCTGGGAAGAGCCAGAGGCCACAGTGCGCCAGCGCTGGTGAGCGAGGTGGGTGAGGACAGCCTCACGTGGTGACGAGCTACCTCTCAGGGGGCGGCATTCAGCAGCAGGAGCCGCTGTATTTTGGGGCAGACCTTGTAAAGGCACCCAGAGAAGAGCCCTTCCAGAACTGCCTCAGAAAGCGGCAGGAAAGATGAGACAAGGGTTCTCAAAGCAACAAGGTGTATTCTGTGGGGAAATTAATGGGAATGCGTCTTTACTGTGGTAATTTTAATTTAAACATTCACCGCGTATTTCTATCACACCTAAGGGCTTGGGGTGTGGAGGGCGTGACTTGCCTGGGTCAGACCACAAGGTGAGCACCCCAAGATTCAAGCCCAGCCCAAGTCCACCTAAATCCACAGCTCTCATTTTCCTTCTCAGTCTAAGATGTTACTCCTCCCTGCTTAAAAAAAATGAATGAATGAAAAAACAAATGAATGAAGAGATGAATGTTTTACCAAAACCCTGCCCTAGAAATCTTTTGCTTCACTTCATCAAGTGTGGACTGAGTTGCTACACTGTGAGGCTCGGTCGGTGAGCAGAGACGTGATTGAAAAGAAAGGAATGGGTAGAGATCTTGGACCAGCTGAAAGGTAAGTCACCGAGGCTCCTACTTCCCAGCTTCTGCCTCCCACAGGACCGTACAGCTCCCGTCCGAAGCGGGGGCTCTTTCTGCCTCTCTCTGACCCCCACAGATACCCACAGACCTCTTGCCGTGGACGTGCATGGCCAGGCTACTGTAGTTCATGAGGGCAGCTGCAGGAAATGCGCCCGAGCCTCGACTTGGGCCCACGAGCCCCATCTCTGCCCACAGTTCCCCTGAGTACCGTGCGCTGAGCGGGCTGGTGCCCAGGGCTCACTCTCTCTCACCTCAGCTAACAGTTACTAGCTCACGTGCTGCAGCGCGGCCTAGAGCTCGGCCTTTGGGGGTCCAAAGTCCAGATCTCAGTGTGTGGGTTCCTTCGGGGAGCTGGAGGGGAATCTGTCCGCCAGCCCTCTCCCAGCTCCTGGGGGCTCGCCCGCATCGTGGGAACTCTGGAACCGTCACCCTCACAGGACAGGGTCCTGGCTGTGCGCAAAGTTCCCTCTTTCACGCGGGTCCTTCTCCCAGGGTTAAGGCTAAAACCGACCTAAACTTCATCATCGACAAGTACTAGTTCCAGTCAAGCTTCGATTTGGAGATACTGGGGATTAGGCTTTTAGTACCTCTTGGGGAGACAAGGTCAACCCATAAGTTATTTTTTACTCAATTTTTTTTTATAAATTGAATTCTTTATTGGTACAATTTATATACATATCAAAATCATGTATAACATTGGGGAATTTGTACCAGTATTTACTGAATGTTTTGTTTTGTTTTTGCAGTACATGGTGATCGCATTCAGTTCTTCTCACATCCTTCTCCCTTTGCTATCTTGCTGCCTCGCTGCAACTCTGGATGCCCTTCCTGTTTGCAAGAAGTCTGTCTCTGTTTTCTCTTTTATGTTCCATAGATCTTAGAGGCTCAGTTGTCTCCTGCTGCATTAATTCCACGGCAAAGGACACCCCGGAGAAGGTACGAGCTGTCAGCGCCAGAGGAACAGGCTCCGCGGGCCTGGACTTCCACGACGGGGCCTAGCCGTCCTGTTCCCTTCCATGACAGGCTCCCCGTCCAAAGCCCAGCTGTCTACAGTGTGAATGAGGGAGAGACACATGGCCCTCTGCACGCAACCAGGGACAGGTCACTCTGTGTCATGCAGCGTGGAGGCCTCAATGAGATATACCTTGATTTAACAGAGAAATAAAAGCCATCTAAGGTCACTCACTAAGGCCATCATAGAGTGCAGGCAGGCACCCTGTGCTTTAATACTCCCCAGCTGCTTCTCTACTCTGAGCAAAACAATTTGCCTAATATGTACAGAAATGGTTTCATTAATTTCCCTGTAAGTAATACCAACTTGTCCCCAGTAACACACCTTAGTAAAAGTGCTTTTCTCCTGTTCCTTTTTTTTTTTTTTTTTTGGTTGCAACTCCAGAAACACAGAAGGAAATGCAGGTTTCTGAAGGAAAGGACATCTCCCCCCAAACAAAGCAAACTTTCCCCAGATCAGAGACCCTGTGCAGAGACCCAGGGTCTGCACACCAACCCAAAGGGAGACTCCAACTGCCCTGCGCAGGGAAAGGCACCCACAGCACTCCATGCTCTCACGAGTAATTCTTCCTCCCAGGCACATTTTTAAAGCCCTCACTGTGTCCCAGGTTCACCACTCAAAGCGGGCAGCTGACGCAGGGTGCTCAGTGAGGACTTGGTGGGAAAAGTGACGCTTAAGCAAAGACTGAAATGACGGACGGAGTTGATCCTAATGATGTAAGAAAGACTACTTCAAGGGGGTGTCTAGCCACGCAAACATCCTCAGGTCCGGCAGGAGCCAGCCCAGGAACTCCAGGGATAACTCAGAGATCAGGGCTGAGAGAAGAGGCTATGGGGAGAAGGAATCAGCCATGAAGCCTAAGATAATTCAGCACTGTCAAAAAAGAGTGGGGTGAATGTCATCCTAACCCAAATCCAAACTAACATGATGTTCAAGTTAGCTAGTGCACATTGCAATTTTATGGTTTAATTTCATTGGCTTTTTTAAATCCTGAAAAATGGGTCATTCCCAAATTAATTTCCAAGAATCCTACTAGGGGAGCTATTCAAGATTCAGTTGTCTCCTTTTAAAAAAGATCAAGCCAGCTGGGTGTATGTCTATAATTTCAACTACTTAGGAGGCTGAGGCAGGAGGATTATAAGTTGAAGGCCAGAAAAGGCCACTTAGCAAGACTTTGTCTAGAGAGAGAGAGAGAAGGAGAGAAATACCTGAGTGGTGCAGCACTTGCTTAGCACACACAAGGGTCCAAATCTCCAGCACTGTTAAAAATAATAATAAAAATTCAAAAGAGGAGCCAGAACAGAAAGAGTTCCTCTTATTCATCCAAGGATGCAGTTTAAAAGTGACAGGATCAGCCCTGGAAATGAAGTACTAAAATTAAGTACTAAACCAAGATTGGAGTCCTGGTCTCCTTATGCCAGTATCAGTGTGGGTTTCCACATGACAGCAACCAATTCACGGAACAGAAATTTCAGTCCTAATGGTTTGACATTCACGGACAAACCCTCCAAGATCAAGACACTGGGGCATCGGCAATAATCCTAAACAGACAGAGCAGCCGAGAGAAGCGCTTGCTCTGCAATGTTCTCCTGAAATGTCAATATTAACCAAACAGGAAGTGTTGGGGTTTTAACTCCACAGATAACCTGACACCTGCAATACTATAGATTCTGCCTGAATATATTGCATCGTAACACTGAAGTCGGTTACTAAATAGGTCTTCTGAAGAGAAGAAAAAAACACATTTAAATCCACAACTTCCTTCATCAAAATTGTTCATCTCTTTTAGGCATGTTAAAGTCAAGGAGCCTACACAAGCTAACAGGGCAAGAACTACTTCCCGTGTGGGAACAGCAGAGCCAACCAGCAAAGCAGCAACTAATAATTAGTGGTAGAACGAGTTTACTCTTAGGACCCCAAAATTACTGTTTAACTCAGAGAGCTGAGTCCAGTTTAAGTAGAAATGGCTTTGAAACTACAGAATTGGGCATCTCTGGATGATCATGTGTTTTCTGGTACATTCCAACAAGGAACAAACGTGTGTTCAATAATCAATATAGCTTATCACGCTAAGATGAATTTATAGATCTTAAAATGTTGGCCTTGGGCCGGAGGGTTAGCTCAGTGATTCCGGCGCCTGCCTTGCAAGCACAAGGTCCTGAGTTCGATCCCGGTAACCACATACAATGCTGGGCGTGGAGACTCACGCCCACCAGCCATCAATACCATATACCACAATGCTGGGCGTGGTGGCTCACGCCTGTCATCCCAGCACTTGGGAGGCAGAGACAGGAGGATTGCTGAGTTCCAGGCTTGCTTGGGCTACATAGTGAGCTCAGAGCCAGCCTGAACTACAAAGTGAGACCCTGTCTCAAAAAAAAAAAAAAAGTTGGCCAAAACACAGCTGAATTAATAAAACAGTGAATTAGGAAGTGAAAGATCTCACAGCATTTAATTATTGGTGATAACGCTTATCTGATATATATAATGATATATATCTTAAATTTATTCTATTCATAAATCCTTGATGAATTAATTATTTAGAGATGGGGAATGAACCTGGATCATGCTAAACATGGACTCTATCACTGAGCTACAAACCACTCCACATTTATTCACATTAAGGCTGTAACATACAGATCACTTCAGCATGTCCTCAGGCCACGTATACCATAGTGCGCTCTTTGGAACTGGCTGAGGAACCCCGGCTGACTTTAACAAATTAGTAAACTGAAGTATTGTCGTAGTAATTTCTTGAGCTACTGTCCTGCTTTATCTGCTGTAGCCTTCCCAGATATACTTGAAAAAAATCATATTATTAGTTTAAGATAATTCTATGTGAGTCAATCCTTTAAATCATCTACCAGGAGTTTTCTTTAGATCTTTCAGCGAAGTGTAATGAGTTCAGCAAAGACAGGAGAGTAAATCCACAGGATCCTCACAGGAAGAGCAGAGGGGCTATCTCACGGCCCCACGCGCACGCTCATACAGTGTTCCGGGGCAGGACAAAGTTCTACCTCCAGAAATGAAGACTATGAGTGGAATTCCTCAATTCCCCCGGAAGTTTAGAGGAAACCTGAGACAGAAGGAGAGGAAGGAGAGCACCACGGCCATCCAAATCCAACCGGAAACTTCCAAGTAGCTCCTTGTCCCACCACGTCATCGCGAGAGAGGCAGGAGGAAGCAAGTTTTTAACGGGAGTTAAAAACTTCAGTTTTGTAAACGTCTGCGTCAGCACTGCCTGTCTCCCAAACCTTCTTTCCCTTCCTCTTCTATTCTTAGGCTAATTTCTTTGATGAAACGAGCTTTCTGAATTTATCGAGGAAGTTTTTACTTGGACCGATCAACAGACTCCTCTCCTCTTTCCCTCCCTCCCTTTCTCCTTCCCCACTCATCCATGTAGAAATGGTGTGCCTTTGCTCCCTGCGGAACACTCCTCCGTGCAGCAGACGGTCAGGGGTGAGGAAGACACAAACCTCCAGGACCAATAGCGGTTCCAAGCGGGAGTCGTGGGAGAGAAAAGGGGGGTGCCGCGTGGTCCTCAGCGCGTGCCAGAGAGGAGCTCTGGGAAAGGGCTAAGAAGCAGGGAGCTGCCCTGAGGTCGGCCAAGCCCTCGGCCCCTCCACACAGCAGTCGGGCCCGCAGCACAGTTCTCCTATCGCCCCCTGTGCTCCAGCAGACCCTGCGGCAGAACCGGGTACATCTCCAGCTCCGGCAGGAGCAATGCCAAGCCCAGAGCGCACAGCCTAAAACCTCTGCCCCATCTGCTCGCGGGCCTCTCCTTCTGCCGCCCTACCACAGTCAGAGCGCAGGGCGAGAGCCAGCCGAGTCTCAGCCGCGCTCAGGGGTGGCTGGAGGTCCGCAGAACCAGCCCAGAGCAAGGGTCTAGAACGCGGCCTCCCGATGCTGACGGCAGAGCTTGCCCCACACGCTCTGCCGTTTCTGCACAGTCGGGATCTGCGCTCAGGGGAAGAGCAGAGTGGGGACGAGTCCACGTCCTGCCCCGGCAAGGGCTGTGACGGCCACGCACGGAAGTCTGCACGCTCTAGGCCGGTGTCGCTGCGGGGACCATCAGAAATTGCCGAGTGGAGCGAGGGGACAAGGAAAGGCAAGTGCCAATAATGCAGACGCCTCCGAGGCTTCCCAGACGTCTGTGACGAGTTGCCGTGTGGAAAAGCATCCCATCTCCTCCCTCCAGAAATCTTAAAGGTCTTATTTTATTAATGAGGGACAGTGGCTCTTGATTTACCAATTAAGTCTCCCTCCCCAAGGTTTTACATGGGGGCTGAGCCGAGACAAATTACACTTCCTTCTTCCATGGAGAGATTTGCTTGGTTACCAGTGGCAATAAACACGCCCTCACCGGCAGTCAGGTACCCGCCACGGAACGAGAAATTCCAGAAAGGACCTTGGCGGTTAAGTTTCTCTGTCATCTAAGAACCAATCTCAAATATGTCCAAGCATTTACCTGAACTCAATTAACATATGCTTGTCCTTCAGGGTAAGGAACACCTCACCTTGCCACACAGTGCATCCATTTCCTTCACCGGAATTTCAACCCATGTCCTTATCCCCACATTTCCTGCTCAGGCCAGCACAGCCCCGACACTCTGGATGTGCGAGAGTAGGTTCACACCCTTTCCCCTCCGGGCACCTAGCGTAGGCCGGTTTATTCTTCTGAGGTCCCACCTAGGCAGACAGTGGGAGTTTCAGGAGACGACCCCAAGGCAGGTGCGACTCCTTGGAGGAAGTCAAGTCACTGGCTTTGGGCTTTCTGCAGTTATCTCAGGGAACTCAGAAAGGCTCAGGCAATAAAAATAGCAGGAGCAGGACAAACGTTAACACTGGCCCTTATTTGGTGCTGCTGTTACTACATCAGAGCGCTGACCGCGGCCAGCCGGGTTTGACAAGAAGTTTTCAGCTCTCAGAGCGGCTCCACCATCGTGTTCCTGCCTCCGGTGGGCAGATCCCACGGGGTACTGTTTGCAAATTTTAAATTGCTCTCACACTCGGAGCATAAACATCGGACCAACCGTGGGGAACTTTTTATTTGCGGGGTTCAAAATTGAAGCAATTTCGCTGTTGGGGAAAGAGGAGCAAGTCAGAGGGGCAGAGAAGACCCCAGCCAGCTCCAGAGGGGACAGATGTAAAGATTAGCACGGATTCTGATGAACAAACGCACCAGTATCTGGACCCGAAAATGACTGTTAATCACATTTTTGAGAAACATATTTCAGCAACAGACGAAAGCACGCAAAAGGCAGCTGGAGTGAAAGAGCAGAGCAGCCGCCACCCTGCAGCCAAAACAACTCAGCGTGGGCGCGGCGTCCCGGGGCCATCTCCACGGCCGAGCTGGCTTGTGAAGCCATCAGAATCGAGGCGGGCGGCTCTGATTACCGTTGTGATTTGGGGTGCATTTATCCTTCAATCGAAAGGTCTGCTCAAAGGATCCCTCCCGCGTACACGCTACCCGGCAGGCCACGGGCCAGCAGTGATCTTCATAAAGAGCCGAGCGCTGGCAAAGGCTGTGTTGTCATTCAAAGGTCCCGGATGGACAGCGGAGACGGAAGTCCACGCCAGATTTTACCCAGGGAGAAAAGAAGTCGCTGAATGAGTCTCTGAAGAGGCTAAGTGATCTTAACCTGGGCAACAACGACCTTCAATGGAAAATGACAGGAAATAAGGTTAAGTGAGATACACGGAGACTGGGAAACAAAAGAAGGAAAGAAGGAAGAGGATTCTTTTCTCTTCTCTAAAAATCAGCCCCTCATCTCCTTGTCTTTCCCTCCAGACGGGTAATATCTGGTCTCTGATCTTCGGAAGAAAGGCATGAGCACTGGTGGACTCTCGCACACATGCACACACACACATGCACACACACATTTGAAGGTCCTACAGTGTCCACCCAGGCGTGGTGAAGCTTCTGACACACCCAGGCTCCAGGGTCCCACCAGATGCCGTCTGATCTGCTCACTATGCAAATATGCACAAACACATACGTGCAAAGTCTGATTATAAACGACTCGCTTCCCAGCCACACGCTTGCTGGGCAGAAGATGCCCCATCCCTGGCCCATCAGCGGAGGGAGCCGAGTGAAAGGCGCCTGTAACTTCGGGCTTCTGAACCGGTTCTCCTGATTCTAGGCTCGCTCTGGAGCGGGGAAGAAGAGCCGACTGCAATGAATGACCCTGGTGCCGAGTCCGCCTACGCCCGCTCTACGCAGGGAGGGGGAGTCTCCTGCGGAAGCAGCAAGGCAGGGCCTCCTAGTGGTAACTTGATACACTGCAAGATCAGCTGCCCAAGGCTACACTGCACAGCATCCCACCTCTGCTCATTAGCTCATTAGCGGGGTATCTATGCGCAAGGACTTCGCAAGGGGGGCACAACTCCGCCTTCCCCCCTTTGCTCAGTGCCTGTGCCCTCCTTGGTTTCTGCCCAGGAAAGGAGACCAGCAACTTCCGTGCGTGTGCAGCCCGCACAGGTGTGCCGAGGGCTTCCCACCCGGTCCTCGCCCACGCGCTCCGGCAGCCCGCGATCGCCAGCAGCTGCTTTCCTCCTTCTCGCCATCTCCCCCAGCTCCTCAGCGCACACTAGTCTCTTGAGTACTGGGCTTGTTCCAACTGCGCTAGAACTTCAGCCTCACTTCCCTTTTCATCTGCTTGATTAGCTCGGGAGCCAGCTACGCAGGTAGCAGAACACACTTCTGGGTGTGCTTGGGCGGGTCATGGAGCCTTGAGATTTTTGCCCGATGTCTTCGGGATCCACACCTGGTCTCTCTCCTTAACCTCTTGCACTTTCCACTCTGATTCCGGGCTGTCAGGACCGCAGGGGCTTTTCCTGGGCAGGTCCTATTACTATGAGATTTCCACCTGGCAGCCAGCGGACCATGGACTGAATTCTTTGAAACCATGAGCCAAGGTAAGACTCCGTCTTTGAGCTGTGTGGCTCAGGAGCTTGGCGAGGGAAGCTGACTGATGCTGAGGTGGTGAGTCACACTGGGCTGCACCTCCAGACCCAGCTCTGACGTTTTTAAAGCACAGCTTTAGTTCTTTCTCTGGCTTCTTCCCTTCTGTAGAATTTACTGACTGCTAAGATGCCCATTATCCTCGGAAGCAGAGAAATGCCCTGGTTTGAAGGTGTATGAAACTCAAGCAGATGGAGAGAGACTTGCTTTAATAAAAAACAGACACATAAAATATATGCAAAATTATAAACAAAACTCTGGAGAGGGCCCATGCAAGCGAGGTGACCTGCTGCTTGAATTTCATCAGCTTCTTGATAATTCTGCCTCTGACTACAAGTGCATTATTTTGGTGGATGGCCATTAAAGGTTTTGGCCAGTCTTCTACAAAGCCTATCTATTTCTATAGTACTTAGGACTTGGTTTTCCTTGAGAATTTGAGAATTTAATAAAACTGGAAAGTGTTTATGCCCCTAAGAGGCACACAATCGATATCTGCTGAGGTCAATAGTAAACGTGATGATAGGAGGGAACCAGAGGGCCCCAAATCTCCAGTGCACAGAATCTGAGGAACAGGAGGTTCACGAACCCAATTACTGTCTTATAAACAGCTACTGGTGTTCACTTAGCCTGGCAGCCCTGGAAACAGCTCCTAACCTGTCAGCCTTAGAAAATCTTTGCTTGAGTTACTGGTGGTGAGAAATTGACAATGACACTTGCAATTTAGAGGAGGCTAAGTTTAGGCTAAAGGGACGGGAAAGCTTGGGGACGCCTCCTCGTTCTTCTTTCCACAGGCCCGTCAAGTCGCCCCTCCACCCCACTGCAGCCGCCACCTCTGCCCTCGGTGTTTTAGTCACTTTCTTGTCGCGGAGATGCTCCAGAGCTTTACCTGGGCTCAGTCACAGCCCACGGTCAGCTGCTGCAAAGCACAGCGAAGGGAGGAGCAGAGAGGGAGGAACCCTGCAGGTCACACCGGCCAGGCCGCCACCTCCTACCAGCACACCCGCTGTTCTCTCGTCAGGAGATGGCCCCACTGAGGAGCACATCGAGCCCCAAAGCCGACCATCCCCAGAAGCCCTGCTTCTGAGTGCCCGGCGCTCTGGGGCCTGCGCCTGAACCGCGGTGCTGAGTAACTGCCCCGCCTGGGGGTTCTCAGAGCAGCTTCCCTCCCTCGCTGGGGACGAAGACGGCAGCTCCCTCCCCTCTGATTCCCCGGCCACCGCCACCCTCCACGCGGGGGATTCCTGAGTACGCTACTCTGTTGTCTAAGACATGGACCGTCCTCCGGGACTCCCTCCGGTCCCTTCCGGCAGGCTTTCTTCCGAGTCTCTTCCCTTGTGCAATACTGTCCCTGGGCCTAACTTTCCTGGTCTTATAAGGGCACCGGTCCTCATCAAGTGGATTAGGAGCCACTCTGACAACCTGATTTGCATTGGCTTATCATCAAAAGCATTCTGTTTCCAAATAACATCATGTTCTGAGGTCCAGGAGCTAAGAATTCTACAGCAGTTTGGGAGGTACTCAATTCAACCCCAAACTGGGACCATCCGGAGCTCTCTTTATTCGATACAGAGACAAGGAGCTCACATCTAAGACGCCCATTATCGAGTGCTCTGAGCAAGCAGATGCCAAAGGAGTGGCTGAAACAAGCATTTCGTCAATAGCAAAAAAACAGAGGGTTAAGAACAGACACGACGTCAAGCGACAATTCCTCTAAACTTGGTGAAGGATGCCGTGAGTGTCTAATCCTGCGGTTTCGCTTCCACATCCACAGACATTTTAACGAGTTAACTCAACCTGCTCTCACGTTTTGAAGGACAAGCATTCCATAATCTCTGATAAACTGCAGCAAATGCCCCTCTGCTAGGTAATTTAGGGATCATAGAAGAGAGAAGCGAAGTCAAATCACTTATCCCTGAAGTGCGATAGAAGGCTTTAGATGTGTTTTATCTCTGGATAAAACAGGAGAGAATTGTTTAGTGCTCAGTTCGTGGCGCCTACCTCAGCAACATAAGGACCTCGCTTAGCGCGCGGGGCCCTTCCACGGGCTGGCGAGGCCGTCCCTCCGGGAGCGCCCCGCGCCCGCTGCACCTCAGTGCCAGTGGCATTCTGTGCTATCTGCTCCCATCCAAACGAGGGGTGAAACCGTTCACGTACCCGCGGGGATCACAGGATGACGCCGAACATGGAATCCAACCGTGGAGCGCGGGGGAGAACGTGGCCCTCTCAGCCACAATCCCAGATGTCCTACGGCAAGGACAGGTCAAGGGTGCCGGCCCTCCCTTCCGGCCCTTCCTGTGCCTGCCTGAAGAATTCATTTGGCCTTTGTCTTTTTTATTTTTTTTTCCCCAACCTCCCCTTCCTTGCTTCCCAAACAAAATTTACTTTTTGTGACTGCTGTGGGTGTTTGGGTTCTTATTTTAATTTATTTTAAAGTTTGATTTAAATTTGGAACCTACATAAGACTTTTGACATTTATTTCTGGGGGTGTTTTCTGTAGCTGGATGAAGTGGGTGTTGATTGACAGGCTGGTTGCTATGGAAATAGCTGTCACTGCAGAGACTAAGGCTTTATTTCATACTCTTCTTTTGTCAGGCAAAGGTTTGTGGGATATTTTTAAAATAGTATAAGTGTTCTGGAATTAATAGGGAACCATCCAGCGACTCTTTTCTAACAATCCTATCAGAACCTGCAATTGTTTTTGTACTGTTCAGTTCTGTTCTGCGAACATATTTGGAACTTCTTGCTTTAAAATCGTGTTTCCTCAGGTTTTTTTTCTCTCCTTGGTTATTTGTCCCCACATTTCTCCGGGGAGACTCCCCCCACTGTGAAATCGTTCAGGTCAGAAAATCGAAGGAATCGGGACGTGTGAACATTCTTCCCAAAGAAATTCCTGACGAGTCCAATCATAGATAGGGGCACCCTTCCCGGTCCCTCCAGGGACTGGACTTACCGGACAACTTTTTCAGTTTGGAGCTTTTGAAGAGGAAATTCACAAGATAGGAAAATTCATATTAAAAGGGGTTATCCAAGAGTTATCCTAGAGTCTAGGGCCTAGACTAAGTCGGTTTATTTTTATTTCTCTTCATTTATATCTTCCCCACCTTCCATTGTAGTCTTGGAAAGTTAGGTATGTGATAAATAAGACACTGTACTTCAATCAGCCACAGACTTCCCATTTCTCAGGGATTTCATCTCTCATTCCCTAGATGTTCATTACAGCCCAAAAAGCAATTGAATTCTGAATACTTTCAAGCATCACTAAAATGGAAAAAAAAAGAACAGCAGAAACCCATGGAACCCCATGGACTCATCTGCTCTGAAGTAATACAGAGACCCTTGTCTACTTCACTTCCTGTGACCCTGAATCCATTCGTCCTTTTCCTTTACAGCAAGTGCCTCTGCGTCCCTTCGAAGCCCCTTACAGGCCCCGGGTAGGTCAGGGCTCGATTTCTGAAGAGTTTCAGGGTTGAGAGTTTGTACTACCTTGTGTTTTTCTGGCCGCAGTCAATTTCCCTACCTCTTTATCAGTCTTGTTCGGTTTCCTTTCCTCTGAATGTCACACTTTGCATTTGTTAAGGATCCTCACCGCAGACCCCTGCTGTAAAAGCAAATTTTCCCCTTGGTAATGCTTCAGATTTACACGACCTAAATAAAAATCAAATTCATGGAAGATGTGAAACATGTAGAAGCCGTAGCTCAAACTCATACAATTCCCACTGTCGTTTCATTCGAGGGAGATTTAGGAGGGTTTTTCTCCTACCTCACAGAAGTTCTAAGAGTTGGCATTATTTTGAAGTATGAAAATTTGCCTAATAAGTTAAATGTGCTTATATTTTTTATTTATAAAAGATCCAGAAGATTAAAGAGGATCTTAATTATGCGTGGCAAAGCACAGTTTGACATTTCAAGGACCTTGGTTTCTGGGCTAGATTTAGAATGAAAATGGGAAGAAATGCAGGAC
>PVIC010049938.1:0-12971 GCA_004025085.1 Thryonomys swinderianus | reverse complement strand
GGAATGACTTGGCCCAATATTGTGCCTATAAAACTCGACCGATAAATCCCCTCATCTGTGAAACGTGCCTCCCTGGAGCTTGTAGCGCTCGGGCTTCCTCCCCCTGCCACAAGCTCCTGACAACCTGCAGCCCCGCCTGGCCACCTCAGTCTGGGGTGTGCTGCACCCCATGTCCTGGGCCGAGATTGTTCCCCGTGAGCTCTGAACATCCAGGAATCCAACTCTACACCAGCCCTGAAAATAGTCACCGGCCTGGAACCTGGATAGTGTTTCCAGGAAGGAAAGAGTGAAGCTTCCCACCATGGCCTCTGGCCCACCCCACTGCCCTACACTGTCAGTTTCTGGAGAAACCACTGCACACTTCGCACTGAAGTTTTCTAAAACGTCCTGGGGTACCCCCGGCCAAAGGGGCTTCAGAGCACTCCTGCCCCTCCCTGTACTCCTGCCACGCAGTGGGGAGGAAGCTGTCCCTCCTGGGGCTGCATGACCACTAGCGTGATTCTCTGCTGCCCAGAGGGGACGCTGTCGCAGCAAGAGAGCAAGAGGGTGGGGTGGCAGGAGGCAGCAGGGATCTGCTCTGCCCAATTGCAGCTTGATCGATCGTAGGTGGGGAGCGCACAGCTGCTCGAACCACAGCTCCCCCGAGCCCCATCACTCAGCCATACAGTAATAAAGTGGCCGGGCCTAGAAAAATGCTACGAGACTCCAGAGAGCCTGGTCCATCCCGATGGATTATAACCTCACTACCAACACCCCTGGGGCTCGTTCTGTCTCCCTCAACCCTGTCCCTGCAGAAGCAGCCAGCCAGGGCGGGAAGGGTGGGTGCTGGCTGCAGGGACACAAACTGACCCTTGAGAGAGAGGACGCAGGGTGTGGGCCCCAGGTTGAGCATCCACAGAGGACCCTGCCTTGCCCCGAGCTGGGCCACTGGGGACAGAGGAGAGGAAGGAAAAACCAGGGACCTGGAGTCCCAGAGTACTGGGGCACAGGCTCGATCAGCCCAAAGACTAAGGAAACAGAGCACAAGGGGTCCTGGGGGTTCAAGGGAAGGGAGGAAGGGAGCCCACACCAAGACTTGGAAAGTCTGAAGTCCGTGGCCGAAACATTACCATACCCTCTTCACCTTTGTTCAGGCTCAAGTACATCCCACACAGCAGAAACCCACCCTCGAGTGCTGAGGAGAACTCTACCAGGTAGCCCTGTGCTGCCAGAGTCACAAAAGCCATCTCATATTAATAATCCCCTACCAGAAGCTGAAAGGAAGTCCTGATACGTGTAACGGTGGGGGTGAAACTTGAAATCATTACACTGAATAAAATAAACCAGACTGAAGGATAAATACTGCAGCTGATCGCTGATATGAGGATCTAGAACAGGCAAATTACAGAGACAGGAAGTGGGGTAGAGGCCACAGGGGCTGGGAGAGGGCTGTGGACTTACCATGCAGTGGGTATAGGGATGTGTTTTCTTCCTTTCCTTCTATTTTTTTTTTTTCCTAGTCCCGGATATTGAAACCAAGGCCTTATCCACAGGGCTATATCCATAGCCCTTTTTATTTTTATTGCTGTTTAGAGAGATTGAGGGGTGTGTGTGTGTGTGTGTGTGTGTGTGTGTGTGTGTGTGTGTGTGTGTTTTGAGATAGAGTCCTACCAAGTTGCTAAGTGGCCCATCCTAGTCTTAAATCTGTAATTGTCCTGCTTCAGCCTCCCAGAGTGCTGGGATGCCGCACCTACGTGGATGGAGGTGTTTCTGCTTGAGATTATCAAAGAATTCTGAGCATGGTAATGATGAACTACCATGATGATTCTACTTAACACCACTGCCGCTGAATCTGTGGTCAAGATGACAAACCACGACAACCCATCCTGTGCTCCCCAGGCTCCCCGTCTCATGCCTTAATTTCAGGATGCCACAGCCCTGGGATAGGAAGAAAATGAGAGCCTCGCTGAACATGGGCAACATCCCCACAGCTGCCCACATCAGCAGCAGCAGCAGCCTCTATCCTGGCCCTTGCAGAGGACTTACTGCCCCCTTGGCCCTGAGTCCCGTCGTGTTTCTGTCTCTGCACACAAGCCTCCCGGCCTGGAGCCTGGCTCTTTCTCTCTTCCTGGCTGCTACCGCCTGAGGCCTCATGGGCTCCACCTTCTCTGCGAACTCTGCCCACTGTCCCCTGTGTTCCCCACATGGGAAGTCAGAGCTACCTCACCACCTGAGATTCCTGTATGGAGGTACCCACTTCCTGGCTCCATACAATGAGGCCATCTCTTGACATGAGGCTGGACAAATTAGACCCAAGACATCACAATAAAGTTTCCAAATCGCTTCCTAAAAATTAGTTTTTTCTATTCCTTTTGGAAATAGGCTTTTGCTATGGAACCCAGGCTTGCCTTGTACTATGTAGCCCAGTTGGCCTCAGACTCTCAGCAGTACTGGGATTACAGGTGTGCACCACCATGGCCAGCTATTTTTAATAATAGCAGCTATAAGAGGCACATTGCTGATCAAAGCTAGACTCTGGGTTCCTTCCCAGAATTTAGATTTGAATGTGAGCCGTGGCTCCAAAGCAGTGGGGGCCTCTGTAATATTAGGGTCATGTTTAATGTTAACTTTCCCAAGAGAGTGCAGTGATATTTTGGTCTACTGGCAACTGGGAAAAAGGAAAAAAGAGACAGAGAGAGAGAGAGACAAGGACTTGGAGACAATGAAAGAGCAACTGAAAGCTTTAGTTACCTCATCTCTACAGGGACATTTTAAAGCAACCCAACTAGAAGAATTTAAAATATAGGTATTGGCTTAGGAACTTTATGATCTATAAAAGTGAGGATCCACCAATCCAGATGCGAGTTCCTATTGCATTTCAGCAAAGGATGCTGAAGTGACATAAATCACATTCACAAGAGAGACACGCACAGATCAAGATCTTTAGATAGGGATGGCTAAGTGCTGGGAACGTCTTGGCTCCCAGAGAGACCGACGCACCACTCAGCTCCCGGGTGGCCCACCAGGAGCTTGTCTGAGAACGTCCCTTTCCTTCAGCAGGACAGAAGCTCCTTGCAGGAAGAGCTTTCGCCTGTGGCTGGGGTCTCTGGATGCAAATCCGAGGCAAGAGTTACACAGAACACTAGGGAGCTGTGAGTAGCTCAAAGTCTGCGATTTGACTGATTAAATCAAAGTGAAATTTCAAAGATATATTCATAGCAGCTGCACCTGATAGAGCGGGAAGAGGGCCTTGGAATGTCCGCGTGTACTTTGAAAGGAAAATGGGCACAGTTCTGCCCAAAGATGGCTGGAAGGAAAGCTGTAGAAGTACAACCAGAAGCTACCACCACAGAACTGTGAGTCTTCTGTACACAGTGTTAGGCGGAAAGTAGGGTTCCAAAGATCACATGCGACATCATGCGCTTTTCATAAAGTTCCCAAGAGTTGACTTCAACAGCATGTCATTGAGGGCCCGAGGCTGTGGGCGACAGTGCCCACACTCAGCAAAAGCTCTGCTGCTTCTTTGGCTGCAAGAAGACATTAGGAGCGGCCTTGTCAGGAGCAGGGCCCTGTGAGCCCTCAGCAAATGTGCTCAACTTTGCCTCTCAGCAGCAACATCCGACAGGGACACATGGTTTTGCTTCTTTCACCACCAGAGCAGAACCCAGAAGGGAGAGTGGAAACAGTAATGTCAGGAGGTCGTGACTGTGCCACAGGTCAAGTTCCCAGTGTCTGCAATAAGCAAAGCCCCTAAATAAAGAGGACAGAGATGGCAATATGTGTGCACGACTGAAGACTCACATACATTCATTGTGATTGTAAAACTATATTAATAGAGAATTTTTAAAAATACAAGCAGAGGGCCAGAGGATTAGCTCAATGGTTCTGGCACCTGCCTTGCAAGCGCAAGGTCCTGAGTTCGATCCCTGGTAACCACATATAATGCTGGGTGTGGAGACTCACGCCCACCAGCAATCAACACCACATACCACAATGCCGGGCATGGTGGCTCACGTCTGTAATCCCAGCACTCGGGAGGCAGAGAAAGGAGGATTGCTGAGTTCGCGGTGGCTTGCCTGGGTACCACAGTGAGCTCAGGGCCAGCCTGACCTACAAAGTGAGACCCTGTCTCAAAAAAAAAAAAAAAAAAAATACAAGCAGAGCCCTTTGCCAATGTGCCTGGGCAGAGGAAATAAACCTTTGTGGGACTGAGTTGTGAGAGTGAGGGTTATTTCTGTTCCTGGGCATAGCCTCATTGATCTTGACTGGCACCGTAATAAACTGAAAGAATGAAAAGCACAGAATTCAAGGTCATGGTTACACTGGAGGGGAGCCTGGGTTGTGCCAGGGCAGCACGCGCAGGTAGGTGCAGGTACTATTAAGCTTCTGAATCGTGCCAGGCTCTGCAGTTGAAGGCGTTCGTCACTTCAGCATAAGCAAAGAGACACTCTGAGCAACGTTGATGGCCCTGGTTGTCACTAACGAGTGTGTGTCATCATTGGGAGTGGGATTAACCCAATTCTGTGTCTCTGAAGGCCATTTGAGAGGGAAAAAGAAAAGAGAATTGCTCAGAAACCGGTGGCAGCCCGGGCTGCGCCTGTCTGGGAGGGCGGGAGTCATACCCTGTCAGCATAAGCACCCACCAAAGAGCAAAGGGGATAAAGGAGGACAAGGGTGAGCTCAGATGTGCTGTCTCCTGACTCCCTAAGGCCCAGAGCCTACGATTCCTCCCCACAGCCCCTCCCCCGGCCCCCAGGGACCTTCTCTTTTCAGCCAGCCAAGGAGGGAGGTAGGAGCCAGGATCACAAAGCCTTTGTTCCTGCCTGCTTGTCAAACCTGCCACAAAGCCTCTCATTTCAATGTATTTGCATGAGATGGTTCCCTCCCACCCCTACTCCTAAATCCCCCACGGCCTGAAGGCAGTGTCTTCGAGGGCTCAGGCCAATCCCAGGCCCCCTTTGATGACTTCATATTTACCAGGAAGGATGCTGCTGCTTCTCTACACCCCAAGTGTCATGAATTCTACACAACTTTCTCTCCCTCGACCTCAGTGCTAAAATCACTGCATTCACTGGTGCTGGGGAGGCGTTTGAAGCAGGAGAGGGTGGAGTGCAATTCGGCTGGGAAAGTCACTTCCAGCCTCTAGCGGGCCGTGATGAACTACAAGGGACAGAGGGGACCATCGAGGGAGCTAGGAGGGACTGGGAACGGGGCAGAGGCACTGGAAGCCTAAGCAGATGTGGGGCCCACTGGAGGGGGAGCCACAGAACTTCAGGGGAGCCATGGACACAAAGCTCACCCTCACAGGCACTGGGAGAAAACCAGAGCCACCCTGTACCCTGATGCCGGGCACCACGGCTCAGTGTTGAAGCTGCAGCTGGATGGGAGCTGGATAGATGCCAGGCAGGGAGACAAACACCAAGAGAGACGCTGCCCACACGAGCTGCCAGGGTGGGGGGTCAGGCAGCGATGAGTGGCTGCTTATCTTTGGACCTTTACAACCATTTGCATGTACTAACTGACACACCAAAAACAAAAACAAGAAAAAGCATACCAAACTCAAAATACCTTAGTGACCGGTTTTTCTCTGTAGAGGAAGGGTGGTCAGAATGACTATGGGACAGACCTCCTTGCAGCTGCCTTTGGGTAACTAAGAGGAACAGCTCAGAGGGGCCGAGGCAAGGACGGAAGAGACAAAGGCTGGCTCACACCTTCCCACTACCGGTAGTTTCGGGAAGAAAACAGCCTCTCGTGTCAGCATCCTCTCCTCCCTTGCCTCTGCCCTCAGGAGTGGGCATGGCAGGGAACTGCTTGTGGAGCTTCCTGCACACCCTGGCACTCTCGCCCCAGCCTGAGGCTCCCGGGACCAATCACTTGCTGCTACCGGAAGCAGGCTGGAGAGCAGAGAAAATGACCCTGTCATCTCCGTGGTGGGGGGAATGGGCTCTCAGCCTCAGTGGAGTTGAGCCCTCCGGAAGCTGCACTCCAAGTCAAGAACATGGGTGCGAGTTCTCCCCAAACAGGGATCTGTACACTTTATTCAGATCTTGAAAAGTCCTGAACCAGGTAATAACAGGTAACACTTATATAACACCTTGGTTAAGGTTCTGGGCGGAAGTTCCTCCAGGGCAGGGATGGAGCCCCCTGGATCAGTGCTGGGCAGAAGAAAGACATCCTGGGCATACTCCAGGTCAGAACGAGGGGGGAAGGAGGGGCTCCAGGGCAGAGAATCCCTAGGTGGCTGGCACTGGACCTCCTGGTGGAATCTCAGCCAGCTATGAACACAACCCAGAAACCTCCAACGACCAGCAGAGACAGAGCCCACCACGGACCTCCCCTCCTCCACTAAGACAGACCCTCACCCCGGTGCCAGACCTCAGCTGACCAGGGGAATCCTCAGCTATCCAAATAGTGAGGTGAAATGGGGCCCACCCTCCTCCTGCAGTCAGGACTCTGCCCCGATCGCAGGATCGCAGCCCTTGCAGCCTCAGCAGCCCTTTCCCTGCACTGTGAGCAGTGGAACGTGGGACAGGCCATCGGGCCACCCATCCTGAGCCAGATTTTCCAAGTTCCCGGGGCCATGGCCTGCAGCCCCAGTGAGCGGACTATTTTTAGAGGGCTCTCTGCTGCAGGGAGCTGACTCTGAGGCTCTAGCATGGTCGGTCCCACACTGATCTGGCTTTTAGCTCTTGCAGGGAGATATTCTCACACCCAGCATGGTCTGATTACTAGCATAACTTAAGCAGCTGCTTGGGCCTCCTCCTCTTTGGTGAGCTCAAGACAGGTAATACAAGAGGATGCTGCAGCAGCCCTCCCTCTACCTCACCCAACCTGAGCAGCCAGCATGATCAGCAGCACCACTGCCACGGTGCAGGTGGGGTAGACCAGTTGCTTGGGGCCACAGCTGATACCCCTGGTAAGAAAGTAAAGGGTTAAAAAAAGGAAGAAGAGCCAGGTGTGGTGGCTCACGCCTGTAATCCCAGCACTTGGGAGGCAGAGACAGTAGCACTGCTGAGTTCGAGGCTTGCCTGGGCTACATAGTGAGCTCAGGGCCAGCCTGAACTACAAAGTGAGACGCTGTCTCAAAAAAGAAAAAAAGGAAGAAGAAAGTAAGGAATATATTCCCCTGGTGGGCCAAGCATGAATCACCCCAGGAAAAAGGGTTCCTTGAGAAGGGCCCTCACACATCCCAGTGGAGTCAGAAATTTAAATGCTTTCAGACTCAGCAGAAGCCAGAAGCACCAGCGGCCTGCAGACAGGTACTTTACATGAGAAAGGCTGGTGCCACTCCCAGGTCCCACCGAGGGAACCACTGCCTTGATGGATTTCCGCATTTCAGGAGAGGTTTACACTGCAGAATCTGTTGTTGAATCTCTCAGGCTTTCAGTGTTGGCAACCAGGTCAAGTTTGAAAAGAACGTTGTGTGATTTATGAATGACACATCCGGAACCACACTGTGCCCGTGAGATGTGAGTGGGAGGTGGGGCGTTGATGGTCAGCCTGGCTTCCCAGTGCCTCCTTTGCCTGAGGCCAAAAAGTACCCCATGGGAGCCCTCATTCCTTCAAGACCCCAGGTCCCAAAAGACAGGGCACCATGACATAGGGCCAGCCAGTGAGATCTAATGCAGGTCTTGGTACTCCTGGGCTGACCATGGATTCCTTATTTGTGGCCGAAATTCTCTGGGTCTCTCAGGGTAAATGAAGCAAAACAGACATCTCCGCTCCAAGACTTCTCAGAGCCCTTAGCACGGATGTGAGGCTTGTGAATCCTGGGAGGTGGAGATGTGACGCTTCTCAAAGTGTTCCACGTGGAACCCAGGTCCAAGGTCCACCCCTAGTTCCTGAAAGACAGTGCTGTTCCACAGAACATGGCTCTGGGAGTGGGGTTCGGTGCGCTAAGCTGCTTGTGGACGTCCCAGAGAGGAGGCCGGGGAAGAGTTGTCTGGCCACACTGGGCAAGTGCAGGCTCTGTTCAGGGGGCAGCGCAGCCACTACAGGGCTCTAGGGCTGGAAGCACATGAGCGCAGAGGGTTGGAGAGGACAGTGAGGAGGCAGCGTGGTGGACAGAGTCAGCCCGGAGCTTACTGCTGCCCTCAGACAAGAGCTAGGAGGTAGTACGGGTGGGACGGACTTCAGGGATAACTGAGTGTGCAGTGAGGGGTCAGTTGGGACTTGCTGGCTGCAAGGCTGTGGGGTGAGGGAGGAGGAAGGAGGCCAAGAAGAGACCAGGTGTGGCAACAAGGCAGAACCGCGGCTCTAGCCCGGGGAGAGGCAGGTGTTCAGTGCCCAGGCTGGGGTCTGTCCCCTCCGTGTCCCCTTATCTCTGGCCCGTCTCCTTCCAGAGCCCAGGCTCGCACAAGCTTCAGTCACCTGGAGTTCCCATGGCAACCAAGGGAGGGAAGAGCCTGGCACCTGGGCAAGCAGGAGGCAGACAATTGGGTCAGGAGTGGTGCCCTTCTGACCTGGCTGGTGCCCTGTGGGCCCCGGGGCCCCAGATGTGCTACGCTGTACTTGGGCATCTGGGGGTCCACCACGGAGTGGCGGAGAAAGGCAGCACTCCTGCCTCTGCCCCCCAGAGCCCAAGTTCCTGCACCAGGGCCAGGTCTGGAGGGCACTGGGGTTCTTGCCACCCCCACACGGCTCGGGCTTTAGGCTAGTGTCCCTCTCTTTCCACACTTGGCACAACTTCTGAGATGAAAGGACGGGCGATCCCCGGGACTGTCTCTCTGCTTCCCCCACAGCCAAGGGGCTACTTTTAACCTGACATCGGACTGCAGCAGGAAGTTGGGCTTGAGAGGTCGGAGCCCCGCAGGGATGCAGGTGATTGGCAGTTCCCACCCCAGACAGGCAGAGCTGCTCAGCCAACAGGACGGCTGCCACCCTAATCCCCTCCACTCTACTCCCCTCCTGCCCTGCTCCCTGCCCTGTGCACCCCAGGGCTCCCTCTGCTGGCCCAACAACAGCGACCCCTGCTGGATAAGAGGCCTCCTAGAGCTGGGCAGCCTGTGTGCTCCCTACCCACAGGCAGCTTGAGAGTGGGGTCCTGTTGTCCCAACAATTCTAGTCGGGTGTTTCCAGGGATCCTGAATCCAACCATGTGCTAATATCCCTCCTCTGCAGCACATGTCACATATCAGCCAACTATGGAGCACTCGGTCCTCAGACAGAGCTAAATCCCCCTTCTGCGTGCACCCCTAGATCTTGTGCCTTGCATGTAGTAATGTGTGGGCTCCTTCCCTCCAATAGGACTCAGCACCTCAAGCATGACTGAATTTCCTCATCTGTGTCCCGGAAGCCCACTGGCACCTGCATGCAGTGGGCATTGCTGGAGTCCCAGCTCAGTCACTGGCTGGCCCTGGACTGTGGCCCCCTGCCATCCCCTGACCCAGAGCCTCCCTGGGCCACCACAGAGCAGACATGGATGTCCAGCCCCATTGCCCAAGCATGGCCCTTGGCTAGCCTTTGGCCTGGCGGAAGTGCTGGTAGTTTAAAACCATGGCTCTCTGGAACAAAGCCAGAGAGTAGTGAACTAGAGCGCCCTCTACAGCTGCCAGGACAGACCCACTCTTGCCACACACCAGTCATGGGGGAAAGTACCTGGCGGAAACTGGGGCAGTCTGTGAGGAGGGGAGAAGTAAGGAGACCCTGGAGAACCCTGCACAGGAGTCCACCCACATCCCCACCAGGCTGCTGGCTTGGGGATTTTCTGGGGAAAGGGGGTGCCATGAACACAGTTCTGGGCCCAGCATCCCGACCTACAGGAAAAGGTCACCTGAGTGTGAAGGCCACAGAATCAGAGAGCCCAATCCAAGGCATCTTGGAGAATGGGCTCCTTGGACAGCCTGAAGGGAGAGTGGGGCTCACCTGTGCCCTTCCAGAGGGTGCCTGGGAACTGCCTACTGGCAGCCATGACCCCCACCCAGTCCCCTGCCCGACCCCTCACAATTCTCTCTGGGCCTCATTTTCCCATCATGGGCACTTCCATGATGAGACCCAGAGAGGCATCTTTTCCCAGCCTGGGCCTCCCCAGTTCTCCCCAGGGGTCTGGGGCTGGGCGTGGGCAGGCCTGGGAACCTGCACCTGCCTTGCCCTCCCAGACCACTTCTCCAGAAGGAGTGCCTGGGAACCGCTGGTGATCATAAAGCCATCTCAGAAAGGCTCCTGACACCCAGTTAACTAATTAACCATGCAGAGAGCAGGCCGATAAATTACACACACCCGCCTGCATTTCTACCCAGTGGACTCCTGGAGATGGATATCTACAGGCCTCTGATATTCAAGACAGTTGCCCCGTCGTCCTGCACTGCATGGCCCCACACAGGCCTCTTTCCCCTTTGCTCCTCCAACTTGGGATTTCCGGGGGCCCTGAGTCCCCCAATCCCTCACCCAAGCTTTCCCCTCTAGGAGTTCTGTGACCTGGACAGGAGTTGGGGGAGGCAGGGGCCCAGCCAGTCATACCCAGAGCCCCAGGGCCTATTAAAAGGCCAGGTCAGGACCCCCACTTCCCAGAGCAGCAGCCAAGGCTCAGAGAGGCTGGGCAGCCTGAAAGAGTCACACAGCATCTTCGTTTCACCTCCCAGTGTTCAGACCTTTGTGTCTTTATACCGCCCAGCCTGATTCCCTGGCCCTCGGCCCTCTCTCATCTCTCCATCTTTTTTTTTTTTTTTTTTTGAGACAGGGTCTCACTTTGTAGTTCAGGCTGGCCCTGAGCTCACCATGTAGCTCAGGCAAGCCTCAAACTCAGTAATCCTCCTGTCTCTGCCTCCCGAGTGCTGGGATTACAGGCTTGAGCCACCATGCCCGGCATTTGTGGTATGTGGTACTGATTGCCAGTGGGCACAGCCACCATGCCCGTTATTGTTGTATGTGGTTAACAGAGATTGAACCAGGGACCTTGGGCTTGCTAGGTGGGCACTGGAACCACTGAGCTAAATCTCAGGCCCTCTTCCTCCATCTTTTACAATCTGCATCTCTCAGTCTCCTCCCTCTCTCCTGGCCACATCCCTTCTCTCCCCCAGGGTGCCTGATCCATGTCCACCCCAGTCTCCTCAGCTTTATTTTTAGGTTGAAATGGGGGAGAAGTATGGAGAGGGGTCTTCCAGGCCCTCTGCCCCCCAGTAGAGAAGGAGAGATAGGTTCTTTTGGGTACATCCAATGGGAGTTGTGGCTGCTTCAGCCTGGGGCCAGCACCTGGGCCTGGGCCTGGACTGCCTGTGCTGAAGAGCGGTGCCCAGCCTGAGGGCCCTGTGGCCTCCTCTTGGGCCCCTCTGCTCTCAGCCCTCAACCCAGCTGGCCCTCGCTCAGTGCCCTGTCTCTCCCTCTCCCTCTTCCTTCCCTTTCCCTCTCTACCAGGAATGGCAGGAATTAATTAAATGTCTCCTCAGCTCCTCGGCTCTGAGCTCCTTGAGTCCCCCAAGGAGTTAACCGGTCCCTGTGCCTCGGGCCTCGTTAGAGACCAAGAAAAGCAGAACATGGTGGGCTCTATGTGTATGCACGTATGCATGCAGGTGTCTCTGTGGGTGACATCAAACTCAGTGCCCTGGGCTGGTCTCTTGAGTGTGTGTGTGTGTGTTGGGGGGATCCATGCAGTCCTAGAGACAAGTTTGCATGGTTATGTGAAGACATGTCTTCGTGCAGGTGTGTCTGCGTCCTGGCTGCCTGTGGCCTTCACTCTGGAAACTGCCTCTGTGTGTCCAGGTTGCGTCAGGGAACCTGTGAGTCCATGCAGATGCCCAGAAATATGTGTGCCCTGTGCAGTCTTGGGTGTATATTCAGGTCTGCACATCCGTCTGTATGCACACCTGACAGTGCCGTCCGTGCACAGGGAATATGTGTGAGCATGTCTATATGCCACATCTGCACACCCGTGGCTGCCTTACAAATACCTCCTTCTGGCCCCCTGCTACTGGCTCCCATCCCAGGCAAGATGGCCATGGTGTGGGTGGCAGCCTGGCCACAGAGCCTGCAGGTAGGAGGAGGTGGTACAGGGAGGGTGCTCACTAATGAGGCCACCTTCCTTCCCGCCTGGATCTGATGCCACTAATGATCACTGCAGTGAGCAGCTCCCCGGGGGAGGCTGTGCATACCTGCTCTGCCTCCCCAAGGCCCAGGCTCCACTTTCCCCATCCTGGGGACTGCAGGAGCCTGGGAAAGCAGACATAGCCAGGAGCCACTGCCTGGTCCCACAGGAGACCCAAGAGGCCATGTGCCTGCTGTCAGGCTGCTCCTGGGACCCAGCTGCCAACATACCCCATGTTCTGGAACACAGCTCCCACCAGGCCTCTGGGCTGTGGACGTGCCCTGGGGAAGGAAGCCCCACTCAGAAGAGCACCTCCCCTAACCGGGGGCATGCAGCTGTAAAACCAGCACCAGCCTGGCAAACAAAAGCCAGCCACTGATCCTAGTACTACGACAAGGGGCAAGTCCCTGGCCCTCTCTGGGCCTTGGCTTCCTTATCTGTAAAATGAGAACAGACCAAAGCCACTTTCCTCACAAGATAGCAGGCGCACCATTGGTGACACATGACAATTCTAGTTCATATTTCGGTGCCACTGAGCCACATCCCCAGCCCTCTTTTGCCACTTTGAGACAGAGTATTTATAAAGCGCTAAGTTGCCCAGGCTGGGCTCGAATGTGTGACCCTCCTGTTTCAGCATCCTGAGAAGCTGGAATTGCAGGTGTGTGCCAACATAGCTGGATGAGTATGTGGTATTCTAACTCTGTATTTATTTGCATGCATCTGTTTCCTTCACTGTCGTCCCTCAATATTTCTTGGAGATTGATTTCAGAGCCCTCTGAAAACACCGAAGTACCTGGATGCTCCAGCGTAAAATGAACTTATACATCCAACCTGTGCACGTCTCCTGCTCATTTTAAACCCTCTACAGATTGTTTATCCCATCGTCCTATCATCCAACACCAACCCCCCTCTAAGGATTGTTTATAATATCTAATGATTACATTGTAGTTCCTGTTTTTTTTTTTTTTTTTTT
>PVIC010049937.1:0-12988 GCA_004025085.1 Thryonomys swinderianus | reverse complement strand
AGGACTATTAGAAGTACATATTCAATACCCATTCATAATCTTTAGGAAATCTTTTAAACTTTTCAGAATCTTAAGACTAGAAGGTACCCTTTAATTCAGAAACACCCATGTGCATATGAACTAGAAAAAGATCTATGAGGTTACTAATTTCAGTATTGTTTCAGGATATGAAAAATGGAAGTAATCCAAATGTACTTCTACTGGAAAATGAGTATATGAAATTTGATATGTATGTCGGAGCATTTAAAAAGGAATGAAAAATATCTAGATTTACTTATAAACATAGGTTACCAAAACACATTTTGAATGAATAAGAAAATTGCATTTGATACTGTTTAATAACATGTATAAAAACTATATTTATTTTATTAAATATATATATTAAAACATAACAGTCATGACTGGGTACTAAGTTGTGAATACTAAAATGAGGTATTTGCCAAAGACAATTAGCATTACTTGTAAGGCCTTGTTTTTTTAAAAAATTTTCATATATTTATGGTATACAACATGTTTTGATATGCATGCACTGTGAAAAGGTAATCTAAATCTAACACATGTATTACTTCATATATAGTTTTGTTTCTTGGAAAATTTCAAATATATAATATATTGTTATCTTTAGTCATGAGAATATACATAGATTTTTAAACTTTCTTCCTAACTGAAATTTTATCTTTTAAGTAACAATTCTCTAATCTCCCCACTTCTTTAATTCTCTCACTGTTATAAGGTGAATATTTTCATATGCTACTTTATAATTTAAAGTTAATATTAAGATTCTAGTAATGGAATATACTATATTAACAGGTTACGGAGAAAATTATATAAATTATATTTATCACAATAGATGTACCCAAACCATTTGATAAAGCTTTAATTCCAGTCATTATAAAAACTTCAAAAACTGGGTCAGAGATTTAGCTCAGTGGTTCCTGTGCCTGCCTCGCAAGTGCAAGGTCCTGAGTTCGATCCCAGTAACCACATAGAATGCTGGGTGTGGTGACTCAGCCCACCAGCAATCAATACCACATACCACAGTGCCGGGCGTGGTGGCTCACACCTGTAATCCCAGCACTCGGGAGGCAGAGGCACGAGGATTGCTGAGTTCGCGGCGCCTTGCCTGGGCTACATAGTGAGTTCAGGGCCAGCCTGAACTACAAAGCGAGACCCTGTCTCAAAAAAAAAAAAAAAAACAATGAATAGAAAAAACTTTCCTTATTTGATAAAGGATATCTACCAGAAATAAAGTTAAACATCATAGCTAATTATAAAATATTAGAAGGATTCACATTAATAAAGTCAGAAATAAGATAAAGGTGCATAATGCTATTAACAGTATTCAAGCTGCAAAAGAAAGTTAATTGCTAATTTAATAAAAGAAATAATACAGTATGAACATTTAAATGAAAAAACCTGTACAATTTTTACATAACTAAGTATATTAATGACAGATTATTAGAATTAATACAAGAGTTCAGAAGGTGGTACATTGCAATATCACCAAACACAAGTCAAAAAAAATTGTTACTCCTTAAGCATCATTTAAAACATAAGTAAAAATAGAATCTATTGGGCCAGAGATTTACCTCAGTGGATCCAGCACCTGCCTGATGAGCGCGAGTTCCTGAGTTCAGTCCTGACAACCACATACAACAATACCGGGCATGGTGACTCACGCCCACCAGTAATCAGTACCACACACCATAATGCCAGCATGGTAGCTCACACCTGTAATCCCAGCACTTGTGAGGCAGAGGCAGGAGAATTGCTGAGTTCCAGGCTTGCCTGGGCTGCATAGTGAGCTCAGGGCCAGCCTGAACAGCAAAGCGAGATCCTGTCTAAAAAAAAAAAAAAAGAATCTATTAATGATAATAAAAACTACAAAATATCTGAAAAAACAACAGGAAATGAACAAAGCCAATGTGAATAAAGCTGTAAGACATCACTAATAATGTATCAAAGATTTGAAAAATTCCGTCTTATAAAACTTGGTAAAATGTCATTTCTCCACAATGAATGAAAAGTCAATATTGAAATATATGGTTGAGACCGAAAGAACAGACACATATATGACAAAGTTTATATTAATATAATACTTTCACTGAAGATACATCAACTATTCAGTACATGCTTTGGGGTCTAATGGTTATCCATTATGAAAAAAACCCAGATTCCTATGTCATTATTTACAAAATAACATGAATTATTCTATGTGGCTCAAGAGCTAAATATTATTTAAAAATCTAGTAAAATGCTGTAATGTGTCATCCCCTTTCTCTTTCCCTTTCTCTTCCTGAACATTTCAGTTCTAAAGCTCTTGAGAGAGGCAAAGCATGGGAGGTTTTCATAAAGAGAGGCCGACTGGCACGGACAGAGAGCATGAGATAAGCCTGCCATTAGACATCAGAGCCCAGATGAGAGGAAAAGTTTGGGCACACAGGTGGTGAACCCAGCATGGGATATCTAGAGCTCAAGTAACATGAGCGAGGTATCTGTGAATGGGGTCACTGTAATTTGGCATGTGAGGGCCTAAAGGGGAGGGGCTTTACTTCTGGAAAAAGTATGGCATGAGTAGAATGAGACGAGACCATGTTGTCTGGCATGGAATGTAAGAACCTAGAGTAAGGAGGGAATTCATGCAGGGACCATCAATAGCTACTAAAAAGATCAACATCATAAAAGCAAGAAGAGGACCAAGAGAGAGACATATTCTGGAAACAAATCCAGAAAAAGTTTCAACATGCACTAATACTGAGTGAAACCAAAGGATGTGGAGAGCTCAAGAAGAGCTGTTGACAATGCCAACAAATATACTCTGGCCTCTATTTATTGTGAGAAATTACCTCTTCTGATTAATAAGAATCATTATGCAAGTTCTGGCACATACGTTCTGGTCAAACCTTGCTACTAACCAGTTGAGTTGATTTATTCCAAGGGGCATCAGAAATTTCCAATAGCCTTTAAGAATGTAAGCAATTGGAAATTTGGAATCTCCCTGGACCTTGATTTTTCAACTACAGAAACACCTACAGTACAATATATACATTTGTTTTGTTTTGTTTTTTGCCTAACTCTTCTCCTTAAAAGGGCAAGAATAAATGGTGCTTTGTGTTGGAGCGCAGATGAGAGGAACAGTTTGGGCACACAGGTGACTGTGTTTGAGCACACCATGTGACTGTCTTCTGAGTCACCATCAAAGCCTAAAATATTCTCTCTGTGAAGCCTTGTGGGAATGATTTTTGCTAAATCTTGATACAGAACATTTCCATTACCATTCAATGTAGTTTTGTGCTTTTTTTCTAGTCAAGGCCTCTCCCAGAGTAACCTTTTTCAATTTCTACCATTATAAATTAGCTTTGCTTATTCTTGAATACATGTATGGGTTTGTTTGTTCACTTTTTTGTTTGTTTTTGCAGTTCTGGAGATGGAACCTAGGACCGCACACATGTCAGGTACATGCTCTACCAGACAGCTATGACCCCAGCCCTGAATTTATTTAAATAAATAATACAGTATGTGTGAGAGACAGGGTAAGAGGACACAGACAGAGCCCTCATGGCAGGCTCCAGTCCCCCGTGAGTCCCACAGCAAAAGGATTAACAGCAAACAACAAAATCAGAACCTTGAGGAAAAGACTGAGCTTGGGCTCAACTCTTGCTACTCTGAGCAGGGACAGCAAAAGATCAAATACCAAACAAGCAGAAAGGGCCAGTGCCCTGAGCTCGATCACTGCACTTCTATTTGGTACCAAACCTTCACACCAATAATCCTAACATGCATAAAACAGGACACTTATCCTCAATAATCCCTGTAATTGAAGATCCTGTAGGGCATTTTACTCTTCTGAGTAAGTCTTAAGGCCAATAATCCTAGTGCAGTAATCCTTGTAGTTTAAAATCCTGCAGGGCGGGGCAGATGTCTGCAATAATTCCAGTAGTTGATCCTGCAGGGCAAAGCAGACATCTGTAAATCCAAGTAAGTGAAAGAGTAAATTGTCCACAGTTCCCAACAAGTATGTACTGCTTCATGTCTAGCTTTCTCTTCTCAGAATGTTTCTGAGATTCATGCCTATGATTACATCTGTAAGAAGTTTGTTCTCTTTCATCATTGGGTAGAATTTCATTGTCTGGTTATACCATGGTTTCTATATTTGTGCTCTGCTCCTTTGTACTTGGACCATTTAGTTTTTGGCTACAATGAATGTTTTAAATACACTAAGTTAGAACTTGGTTTGTTTGCCAGTTCTGTCTTTATATTTTTATAAGATTTTTACTCTTTCTACAACTACTTGAAAAACCAGATTTCTATTACTTCAGCCAAATGAATTTTAAATATAGATTAACAATTTTTTTCAGATTTTTAATAGAATAAGAACTAATAAAAGTAAAAATATGTCAGTTTACACACCTGTCATCCCAGCTACCCTAGCAGGTTGAGACAGGCGGATCACAATTCAAGGGCAGCCTGGGTAACTTAATAAGACCCATCACAAATTTAAACATAGAGGGCTGGAAATTTAGCTCAGTGGTCCTGGCACCTGCCTAGTAAGTGCAAGGTTCCCTGGTTCAATCCCTGGGAACCACATACCACAATGGTGGGTGTGGTGGCTCATTCCTGTAATCTCAGCACTTGCGAGGCAGAGAAAGGAGGATTGCTGTGAGTTTGAGGCTTGCCTGGGCTACATAGTGAACTCAGGGCCAGCTTGAATTACAAAGCGAGACTGTCTCAAAAAAAAAAAGTTTCATTTTGGGCTGGGGATGTAGCTCAGTAGTGCTGTACCTGCCTCACAAGTGCAATGCACTGAATTGGATCCCCAGTATCAAAAAAAAAATCTCATTTTCATTTTCACTTTTGAAGGACATTTTGCTAGACATAAATTTTAGACTGAGAGAGTGCCTTCTTCCTGATGAGAAGTTACACTACCATTACACTACCATTGTTGCCCTGTATATAATGTCTTTTTTTTTTTTTTTTTTTTTTGAGGCAGGGTCTTGCTTTGTAGTTCAGGCTGGGCCTGAATTCACTATGTAGCCCAGGCAAATCTCGAATTCACAGCAATCCTCCTGCCTCTGCCTACCAAGTGCTGGGATTACAAGTGTGAGCCACCATATCCGGCATTGTGATAGGTGGTACTGGCTGTTGAACTCGGGACCTTGTACTTTCCAGGCAGACGCCAGAACCACTGAGCTAAATCCCTGGCCCTATCTTTTTAAAAACACAAATCAGCTTTCGAGATTTTTTAAATCTTTCTTTTTTAGCAACCTGATTCTGATGTGCCCAAAGGTGATTTTCTTTGTATTTAACCTCTTATAGAGCTTCTTAGACCTATTAATTTTAGAGAATATTTCAGCCATTATTCAAAAGCTTTCTGTTCCTATTTCTCTTCTCTTATGAGACTGCATCCATGCATATATTCTCTTCTCCTATTCAATATTATTCTGTATATCTGAAATCTTCCTTGCCCTCTTCTCCCCTTTGTTTTACTTTAGGTAATTTCTAAGATTCATACTCAACTCACTGATACCTGTTTAACCTGGTTTTAAAATAGTTCTCCTCTCTTGTATCACCACTTTCATTTCTAACATTCCTCTTGGCTATTTGAGAAAATTTTTACATCTCCAAGGGAAGTCAGATTGGAAGGGGATTTTTTTAACCATGTCAAAGAATCTGGACATTATGTTGAAGGTAAAGGGTAGCCCTTGAAAGGATGTAAACAACTCTAAGAAAATCTGCATTCTGAAAAATCCTTATGAACAACCACATCAGGAACTGTAAATCAGAGGAAGTTGTAGCAGTGGCAGAGTGGTATTTTCTCAGCAAGGGGAAACAGTGGTAGCTTCATCGCACTGAGTGGCAATGTGGGTGAAAAGGAATAGAAGGGTTTGGAAAATGATGAGGTAAAACAACAGATTAGGTGGTGCTAAAAGTATAGGAGGGACACACTCTGATTCACAATGTTCTGGCTTGAGCAATGTTCTGGCATTAGTAGTGACACTACCCTCCAGGTAGGAGAACAGTGGACAGTAAATTAGTGCTAATCTGAGTTGGACCAAGGACACTTAGAACATTATGCTAAATTCCTTAAGAGCTGGGAGGAGTCATTTAACACTTAACACACATCTGCTGAACACTTACTAGGGGGTGGGGCCCATTCTTACAGATGGAGAATATCAGAATAAATAAAATGGGAAAATAATTATTGCCCTCCTGGATTTTATATCCTAATAGGAAGATGGGAAAAATTAAATGAGTGTATTATAGAGAATGTCAGAAAACAATAGGTGCCATTAGGGAGAATAAAGCTAGGAACAGAGAGAGTGACCCTTGGTAAGGACCCAAGGATCTGAGTGACTGAGGTACTATTGGATGCATATAGCTTGAGTATCCCCCCCCCCCAAAGTTTGAGTGTTGGGGTCTTGGTTGCTTGTATAATGATACTGAGACGTGGGAAATCTTTATGAGAAAAGGCCTCATGGGAGGCTATAAGAGCGCCACCCTCAGGCAGGACTAAGGTAGTTCTTGCAGAACTGGTTTAGTTTTTTTTATCAAATTTAGCAACGTAACTGGATACAAGGTCAATGCCCAAAAGCCAATAGTCTTTTAATACACAAACAACAGACTCACTGAAAGAGAAATTGGGGAATCATGCCCTTTCACAGTAGCATCCAAAAAAGTGAAATATCTATGATTCAGTCTAACAAAGGAGATGAAAGACCTCTACTCGGAAAACTACAACACTCTGAAAAAGATTTTGAAAAGGATATTGAAAATGGAAGGACATCCCTTATTCCTAATATTGTCAAAATGGTATACTCCACAACTATTGTATAGAACTGGGTTAGTTCTTAACCAGAGCAGGTTGCTACAAAGTGAGACCGTCCTGTGCCGTGGGCTGTGGAAGATTCAGCTGGTTCTCTTTCTGCTCCTCAGCCAAATTGAGCAACCTCACCAGAACACTTCGGCATGCTGTTTGGTTCCTCCAGGTAATAGAATTTTGAGCCAAATAAACTTCTTTACTTTAGAATTTCCAAGCTTCAGGCCTTATTTTTTTTTATTAGTACACATTGGCAGTACATAAGGATCACATTTATTGTGAGGAGTTGGTACATGTACTTAACACATCTTAATTTTTTCACCCCCCCACACACCCCTCCTTGCTCCTTTCGACTCTGGGTCATTTTCTCATTTCCAAATGCTCTACTTCTGCTTTCTTCTTTTAATCCCTCCCGCATTATGTTATAGTAACACAAAGTGGACCCCATCACAGTTAGTCACAGAAGATTGATAGCAGATGGATGCCCCAAGGCAGGAGCGTGAGTACCTGACTCATCCCGCAGAGGTCAGGGTGGCTGCAAGAGACCGAGCACCAGGGAGGGAAGCCAAGCCCGCAGCGGAATGCCCAAGCCAGTCCTGAGGGCACTGTGTCAACTTCAGACTAAAATCTGAGTTACATGGGGAACCCCCTGAGATGTTTCCAGAAGAACTAAGATGTGCTGCGGGAGGGTTTCTGAATCCCATACGTTTGATCATCACATCCTCCTTGGATAGGAGCAGAGAGTGGGAGTGTTTCAAGAGGCAATGGGTCTGGGCAAGAGGTGATGGTAACAGTAGAGGTGCTGGGATACAAGCAGATTACAGATGATTCAGGGTGTTTGTTTGTTTTTGAGATGGGTTCTCACTATGTTACTGAGGTTGATCTTGAATCCTAGGCTCAAGCAATCATCCTGCCTCAGCCTCCCAAGTAGCTGAGACTATAGTTATGTGCCATCAGCCCAGCTTTGTCTTTTGGATGAGGGATGGAATATGAGGTGTGGGATATAATGAGTCATGACAAACCTCCCCTTTTCCACACAGAGGCCTCGCTCACAGCTTAAGTGGCTGTACTCATTCCTGCAGCTCACCACAAAACTTATTGGAGTGAACCTACGAGCTCCAGGGTGCCTATTAGGATACTTATAACATCATCACAAAATGCTTGACTCGAGTTTTTTATTCTCATAGCATGACCTTTAAGGAGTTAGGTGCTTTCTGTCCTGCTCTTGTGTGCTACATAATATTTTGTTGTAGGGCCAGAGATTTGGCTCAGTGGTTCTGGTGCCTGCCTAGCAAGTGCAAGGTCCCTGGTTCAATCCCAGTAACCACATACAATTAATACTGGGTGTGGCGACTCATGCCCACCAACAATCAGTACCACATACCACAATGTCAGGTGTGGTGGCTCACACTTGTAGTCCCAGCACTCAGGAGTCAGAGACAGGAGTATGCTGAGTTTGAGGTTTGCCTGAGTTACATAGTGAGCTCAGGACTAGCCTGAACTACAAAGTGAGACCCTGTCTCAAAAAAAGAAAAAATGTAGTTTGGGTTTTATTGTGGTTTTGTTCTTTGGTATTTTTTTTCTACAGCTCTATATATAGCTTCTTGTACTTGCTTTTAAAGTCTTTTAATTAACCCTCTTGTTAAATGAATCTTAGTTTATGGTGACGTGTGATTTCTTTTCTTTCCTTTCCCCCTTTTCTGCTCTGAGAGCCAGCCTCTTGCTATGTTGCCCAGACTGACCTGAACTCCTGTGCACAAATGATCCTCCTGCCTCAGCCTTCTGAGTAGAAAGAGTTGCAGGCAGATGCCACTGCACCCAGCTTCTCTACAGGATCTTGAAATACTAATTTAATACTTTTATTCTTCCTGGCGTTTCCTTTTGTCTTACCTCTGTTAAGGCACCCACTACGCACCCAACACACACACACACACACACACCTCACAGTAACTCTCTCGGTGGGACAATTTTACATCCTTGTACTTTTTCAATTCAGAAATACTAAGATGTGTTGGTCATTGTGTTGAGGTAGAAGCTGTAAGAACTGAGGCATGATTCTGTACATTTTCTTTCCTTCTGCCACAATGGCTGACAATATTCCAAAGAATAACAGGGGATAGGGCCGAGATTTAGCTCAGTGGTTCTGGTGCCTGCCTAGCAAGCACAGAGTCCCTGGTTCAATCCCCGGTAACCACATACCTCAGTGCCAGGCGTGGTGGCTCACGCCTGTAATCCCAGCACTCGGGAGGCAGAGGCAGGAGTATTGCTGTGAGTTCGAGGCTTGCCTGGGCTACATAGTGAGCTGAGGGCCAGCCTGAACTACAAAGCAAGACCCTGTCTCAAAAAAACAAACAAACAAACAAACAAACAAAACAGGGGATAAAGACACAGGCTACTCCTCAGTAAATAAAAAGCACCCAGAGAAATAATTGTTGCAACTATAAGCAGTTGGGGCTAGGGGGTCATCTGTCAGCCCAGCACAATCTTGCCCAACCCTACTGACACTTGACCTGAGGACAGCACACAGATAACCCAAGTTGCTGTGACCCTGGTTCCAAACCTGGACAGGCTGGCTGCGCCAAGCACACTCCTAGCATTGCCTCTTTATACAGAGAAGCTGTGAGTGAGATGCACACAGCAGATAACTTTTTCAATCATTCAGCCTCATTTTTGCCAGAAACCCCTACTCCACAAGGTTGTTATAAAGTTCACTGTAAGGTTGGCTCTATGCCACTGACAGTACCTGAGTAACTGTTGGCGATTGGTTCCAGAACCCCCATGGATACCAAAATCTACCTGCGCTCAAGTCCTTTATATTAGATGGCATTGTATTTGCATATGTATACTTTAAATTCAGCACTAGACTACAATACCTAATATAATGCAAATGCTATGTAAATAATGCAAATGTTATGTAAATAGCTGTTACACTGATGAAAAATCTGTGTACCTTCAATACAAACATAATTTTAAATGTTCTCAATGCACAGCTGATTGAATTTATGGATGCAAATCCCATGGATTTGGAGTTCTGGCTCTAGCTATAAATTAGCAGATTCCAATCTGTAAAGTGATCTTCTTGATACATCTTATTTTCCTGTTTTATCTGACTCCAGTAACTTTCCATTGTATGTAGACTAAAAGAGAAAAGAAACAAAAGAAAAGAAAAGAGGAGAGAAATTTACCATTTAACTCCTGGACAAGCCAATCTAAAGCAGCTCTTTCAGCATGAACCCACAACACAATATGTACTTCTGAAACTTGTCACTATCTGAAATTACTTGGTTGACTTGTGAGCTGTATTTTAAATCCAAGTTCAGCCCCTGTCACACACCAGAAAGAGAAATACAGGTGACTTGCTAACTGGAGAAAATCCCTGGCTGGAAGCCTTGGAGAAGAACCTAGCACATGGTAACACTCTACTATGGAAATACAATTAACATTTAAAAGAGTCTGGATACATATTGTCAAAACACGTTCCAAAAATTGGAAAACTTACATTCTCTCCCTGCACTCTTGCAAGTACCAGTAGGAGCTACAGGATCTGTTTTATCTGCTTATTATTTGTTAAGGAATAAACAAAATAGGACCTGTAGATTTTATCCATTGTTCATTGATCCTTTAGGGAATTAGTGCTTGTCTTGCCGATTTATAAACCTTCTTTGTAATGATAGGCAGAGTTATTTTCTTTCATTTTTATTGTACATTTTATTGGTACATTATATATACACATCACTATTACACTCCACTGAGAATTTGTACCACTATATGGCACAACTTAATTCTCATTTTTCCCCCTCCCCTATCCACCCTACCTCCCCCCATGTATTGTTTCCTTTTTTTTTTCTTTCTTTCTTTTTTTCTTTTTTTAGCAATAGGCAGAATTTTTAAGATCAGCAGCCTACTGAGATCTTGGACTTTTTTTTTTTTTTTTGAGACAGGGTCTCACTTTGTAGTTCAGGCTGGCCCTGAGCTCACTAGGTAGCCCAGGCAAGCCTCAAACTCAGTAATCCTCCTGTCTCTGCCTCCCGAGTGCTGGGATTACAGGCATGAGGCACCACGCCCGGTTTGGGATTTATTTTTAAACATCTCACTGGAAGCCCCAGATACGTGTATGCTCAGAAAAGTTGTTTTGTTTTTATCAGAAGGAGGAATTAATTGTTATTTATTGTTTTAAAAGCCACATTGAGAGGATAATTGCAGGGGTGGGTAAGTGAAAAAGTTTGGGTGTGGTAAAATACACTGCTAAAAACAGAAACAGAAATCTACCATGCTGAGTCTGGTGGGTAATAGATAACACTTCAAAATGACATTCGAGGTAAATTCCATCAAAAATTGCAAAACCAGCCGGGCGTAATCCCAGCACTCAGGAGGCAGAGACAGGAGGATTGCTGAGTTTGAAGCTTGCCTAGGCTACATAGTGAGCTCAGAGCCAGCCCGAACTACAAATCGAGACCCTGTCTCAAAAAAAAAAAAAAAAATTGCAAAGCCATATGAGGCTTGGATCCAATGAAGTTACAATGAATAACTCTAAGGCTAGTTTACAAGGTAAAGTATCTACAGTGCTTGTCCTTAAAGGTTACTAAGTCATATAAGTCATGCTTAGCAGCTATACAGTTAAGCCGTTTTCATGAAAGTTTGATTTACTGCTGCCTTTTTTTTTCCTGAAAGAGAGAGGGTCTCACTGTGTAGTTTAGGGTAGCCTTGAATTTACTGTGTAGCCCTTGAAATTGTGACATACTCCTGCTTCAGCCTCCTGAATGTTGAGATTACAGGCGTAAACTGCCACACCTGGCTCTGCGGCTACTTTGTAGCAGTGTATTTGCGCCTTTCTAGGTTGGGCGCCCCTGGAGGCTGGTCCTGCGGCTGTATAGGAAACTGAGAGGGAAGGAGGTCCGGGAGTCCACTGTCCAGGTTTAGCCTTTCTTTGCAGGCCCCAGAGGTAACTGTGGTCCTCTATTGAAAGTGGAGTTCCGCTGGGAAATCGAGCTGCTCCTCGGTGCTCCATAAGACCTCCTTCCTCTTTCCCTTTCAAGAGGAGTGTGATGATGGCTCTACATTGTTTCTGGAGGCAGATACTGGCCATGGCTGTGGCTTTGTCCTGCCTTCACTTTGTAAAAGGTCACTCCTTAGTGAATAAGACCTCTTACCACCAGAGTCCTAACTCCTAACATGATATTCCATATTAAAGGGAAAGAAGGTGGGCTGAGGATGGAGCTCAAGGCACTGCACCTCCCTGTCAAGTGCAAGGTCCTGGGGTCAAACCCCGGTACACCGAGTGGTGGGGAGAGAAAGGGAAAATACTTACTGGGATATGGATTCTGTTGCTATAAAAGAAATCAAAGTAAGAGTTATTTATTTATTTGTCTGTTTGTTTATTTATTTTTTGAGACAGAGTCTTGCTTTATAGTTCAGGCTGGCTCCAACCTCACTATGTAGCCCAGGCAAGCCTCAAACTCACAGCAATCCTCCTGCCTCTGCCTCCCAAGTGCTGGGATTACAGACATGAGCCACCATGCCCAGCAGTAAGAGTTTATTTTAAACAAAATAAAAGTTTGTTTCAGTTGTTTAAGAATCATGTTAGGGCCGGGCGTGGGGGCTCACGCCTGTAATCCCAGCACTCAGGAGGCAGAGACAGGAGGATTGCTGAGTTCGAGGCTTGCCTGGGCTACATAGTGAGCTCAGAGCCAGCCTGAACTACAAAGCGAGACCCTGTCTCAAAAAAAAAAAAAAAAAAAGAATCATGTTAGGAAGACCCACCTCTTCTCTAACAGGCAACTTCCAAAATGGTACTTTTAGTCCTCTACCCTCAACACCCTGACTCACAATACTGCCAAATGGTGAATCATAAAGTATCCCAAGAGGAGCTGGGCACAGTGGCCTGCGATCCCAGCACTCAGGAGGCTGAGGCATGTTTGAGGCCAGCCCTAACTACACATTGAGACCCTGTTCCAAAAAAACAAAAGGATGAGTATGTAAGGAGGAAACAACCTCTTAACAATCAACTGCACAAAACAAGTAATCACTGACACACAGCTCTGCTTTCTTTGCAAACGTCTCCCTATCATATTGTGTGTATCTTTGTTGCTCATGTCAGCAGAGATACCTCCTTGTCTGCATAGCTACCCTCCCTTCCTTTTAGTCGTCAGTGCTCAGGGTTTCTCAGGCCCC
>PVIC010049936.1:0-12981 GCA_004025085.1 Thryonomys swinderianus | reverse complement strand
AAAAAAGGAAAAAATACATGAAGAGATGCTCGAGGCCAACAGGCCCCGCGGGCGCAGACCAAGCCACGCCCACTGGGGGGCTGCTCCGGCCCCACCCCGGAGCAGGACGGGACCTGCTTTTACCGGAAGCCGGAAGCCGTCAAGCATGAGACGGCGCGGCTGCTGCGGGAAGGTTTGGTAGTCCCTCAAGAGGATAACACACTTACAGGGAACCTAGCAATTCTACTCTACGTATATACATGAAATAATTAAAAGCATGTTCGCCTGAAACTTAGCAGATAAATGTTCACAGGAAAATTACTCGTAACAGCCAAAATATGGGGGAAATGAAGTATCAACTAGTAAGTGGATAAGCTGTGGTGGATTCATAAAACGGAATATTTTTATAACATGGATAATTTCTCAAAACACTATAGTAGGTGACTGACACCAGCCCTAAAAGGCCGTATCATGCAACTCCACTTATATGGAATACCTGGAAATCAGCCACAACCAGAGGTAAGGGGTTTCTTTACAGGGTGATGAAAATATTCTTGAATTTAAAAAATTTTTAAATGTTCTTGAATTACATGGTAGTTATGTTACCTAATCTTGTGAATACACTAAGTACCACTTTATTAACACTCTGAAATGGTAAAGTTTTTTCGGGCATGGCAGTCCATACTTGTGATCCTAGCACTTGAGAGGCTGAAGCAGAGGGTCACTGTGAGTTTGAAGCCAACCTAGACTACAGAGCAAGACCCTATCTCAAAAAAAAAAACCTAAAAAAGGTCATTTTCTTTTAAGACAGCTTCTATTATTTTTTGTTTTGCTTTGTTTTTTTTTTTTGAAACAGAGTATTGTTATGTAGTGTACACGAGCCTTGAATTCACTATGTAGCCCAAGCTGGCCTCAAACTCATGGTGATCCTCCTGCCTCAGCCCCCCAAGTGCTAGAATTACAGGTATGTGACATCACATACAGTGCAAAAATGTTGAATTCAGGGCCAGAGATTAGCTCAGTGGTTCCAGTGCCTGAGTTCGATCTGGTAACCACATACAATGCTGGGCGTGGTGACTCACACCCACCAGCCATCAATACCACATACCACAGTGCCGGCATGGTGGCTCACGTCTGTGATCCCAGCACTTGGGAGGCAGAAGCAGGAGGATTGCTGAGTTCCAGGCTTGCCTGGGCTACACAGTGAGCTGAGGGCCAGCCTGAACTATAAAGCGAGACCCTGTCTCAAAAAAAAAAAAAAAAGTTGAATTTAATGGTATATCAATTCCGTCTTGATAAAAATATAGATGACCAAAGAGGTGTTGATTCTTGCTCTAAAGTTTCACTCTCAAAACATGTGAACAAAAATCTAAGAGTGCAACTTGCTGGGATGGGAAATGCCGAGTTCTAGAAAAAAAGAGTTCACTTCCATAGGTGGAGGAAGAGAGCACTCATGCCAACTAACTGTACACGTTCATGCCTCAGTGACGGGCAGGGCCGCCCGAGGCAAGCTCGGTGGATGGACTTCCAGCAAGTGCGGGTGTGACGCAGCTCCCTGGGGGCTGGGGAGATGTACGTGAGGGTCCTGTCCGCCCCAGCCCTCAGGTTTCTTTAGTTTGTAGGCAGGAACCTGACAGCACTGCCTTTCACGACTCTGATGAGGACCAGAGAGGCAGAAGAGGGGGCAGCGTGTGGGGGACACAGCCCCTGGCAAACACTCACCTTGATGTCGTGCTGGCTGCTTTTACCACCAGTTGATATTTATACAAATATAAAAATACAGAGGAAAGAACTGAAGTGTGAGAACACCAATACAAAAACAAGACACATAAATTAATCACAAACGAATCTTAATCTACAAGAAAGAATTTTTTTTGGCAGTACAGGGGATTGAACCTAAGGGTGTTCTACTACTAGGTGACATGTCCAACCCTTATTTTTAATTTTGAGACAGTGTCTTGCTAAGTTGTCCAGGCTAGCTTTGAACTTGCAAACCTCTTGCCTCAGCCTCCCAAATAGCTAGGAGTAGAGACATGTGCCACTACTCTGGCCATGAAAGACATTTTAATGATGAAATGTTAGAGTATGTGATAATGCCTAAATAAATGCCACCAGACATTTTTTTTTTTTCAGGAAGCAAATTGTGCCTTGCTTTATGATCAGACAATGTCAAGGTGAAATCAAGTTCACAGACTTTTACCACAATCAGCATTAGTCTTCAGGGCCCTGGGAAAATACACAGGACATGCTCAGCAAGTGAGAAAACATGTGGGCTACAGCTGAGATCTTGAACATAAACTAAGAAAGGAAAGTTTTGAAGAAAACACAACAGAAAGGAAACTGAAATGGCCACAACCGTTTTGCTTCTAATCAGCATAAGACTGCATTTTCCAAACATCTTTTATTCAAATTTAAGCACATTTAAAATGTGCTTCCATTTAGTGCCGGGCGTGGTGGCTCACGCCTGTAATCCCAGCACTCAGGAGGCAGAGACAGGAGGATTGCTGAGTTCGAGGCTTGCCTGGGCTCCATAGTGAGCTCAGAGCCAGCCTGAACTACAAAGCGAGACCCTGTCTCAAAAAAAAAAAAAAAATGTGCTTCCATTTAGAAACTGTCCAGCATGTCATGTGCACACATGTACCTGTGTGCGCACAATAACTGAAGCCTGGCTTGGAGAACCCCCTGGAGGCCTGTGGGCTCTCTGACCCTGCAGACCCAGGACTCGCAAGGCCTGGAAAAATGCTCTGTGGGCAGTGGGGGCTGCACACGTGTCACCCCTTACAGGAAGGCTTCACGATGAACATGAACCTCCAGGGGTCCTGCCGCTGTGCACCCAGTGACTGCAGAAGGACAGCTACTGTCCCAGACACCAGTAACAGAACAATGCTCGCGCCCTAGGCCACTCTTCTCAGCACTGGGCACAGCACGACTCTAACTCTTTTTCTCTGAAGAATGCTTAACCTCATATTACAGGGAAGGATGTCCAGGTCAGGAAGCTGGAAAATGGACAAATCTGGCTCCTGACTCCACTGGACTGGACCTAATACCCTTGGTCACAACTGTAACACAGACGTAGGGGAGAGCCATTGTCTGATCATAAAGCAAGGCACAATTTGCTTCCTGAAAAAAAAATCCTCTGTGGGTGTACGTGTGTACATATATTATCTATATATCTCTCTCTATATTTTTTGGTGGTACCAGGGATCAAACTTAGGCCCGTGTGCTTCCAAGGTAGGTGAGGTACTACTTGAGCTAAACCCCCTGCCCCATATATATATGTTTTTTAAAATTTTATTTTGAGAGAATTTTTTTTGAGCAGGATCTACATGGTCCAGGCTGGCTGTGAACTACATAGTTCATACTAACCTTGAACTCCTGATTCTCTTGCCTCAGTCTCTTGAGGGCTTGATTTACAAGTATGTGTGTACTACTGTGCCTGGCTAAAGCATTTCACTTTGAGTGCTATGTTTGTATCTTATGTTTAATTTGTAGGGGTTGAACCCAGGACCTTCTACAACCCTAGCTCTCTTTAAAAGTTTTATTCTGAGACAGGGTCTCACGAAGTTGCCCAGGCTGGATTTGAACTAGGTGATCCTCCTGCCTCAGCCTCTCAGAGTGCTGGAATTATAAGCATGTAATCTCACCATGCCTGGATATTGGTTTTACATTCCTAACAACAAGCATAGAGTATGCCCAGTTTTAAGTTACAAATATTTAAGTACAAATATTTAATAATAAAAAATAATAAGCGAATTCTAAGTGCTGGTGAGAATCTCCACACTTAAAACATACACTTACTTCAAGAGATGCTAAGCACTGCAGCTGCTCAAAGATTAACTCCAAGGCCCCTCTCTAAGGGAGACAGTGCTGGGCATGTGTTTGTGTGTCCCGTGTTTAATCTTCGTGCATTGCCTACAACTCGGGCATATCCTGACCCTCATCTCCCCAGCTCCGCTTTTTAAAAGTCAGGACAATGCTTCCCACCAAGGGTGGAGCGCTGCTGACTCAGCGACCTCATGCTGGAATTTCCGTCACAAGACTCACGCAGATAAAGGTGCACAGGACAGAGAGAAGCTGGTGGTCTGTGGAAGAAACAGACACGTGAAGGGTAGGGACAGGGGACCAAACCTGGCCATTCCAGGGCTCTTCGGGTGCACCATCTCCATTCTGCCATCAAGCACCTGAAGATGCCACTGCGTGGCCGAGGGCTGAGAGCCACCTTGAGCCAAGGGCTCTGATTCGACTCTCAGCTCAGGGAGGGCCTCTCCAGTTTAAAGAGGAAGAGACTGACCTTCAGCAATCTGCCTGACATCGCTGGCCTTGTCAGTGGTGCAACAGGCCTGGAAACAGGCCCGCTCCGAGCCTGCTCCACACAGCGCCTAACCCAGGGCTAGTCCCACTCCGGGTGGGAACTCTGAAGGACTGGAACCCGGTGGGCTAAAGGGTTAGCACAAGAGAAAAGGTCTCAGACACAGGCTGATGAGTCAAGGGCTCAGCTAAGGGAGGCTCCACAAAGCTCACCACTCGCCACCTGTGAGATGAGCAAACAGCCAAAGTGTGACAACAGTCCTGTAGGAAAGCTAAGCAGACACAGAGACGCGCTCCAGTGCAGCACGATAGGCTGCACCCTGAATCACAATCCTTTGCCTCTGCAGTTTTGCTCCTGGAAATTTCCTGAACTGAGATATTTGTATGAAATCAAAAGGCCACATATAAAAGGTTATTTTGAGCAGGATCTACGACCTCCAATACCCATTCAATGTAAGTCTGATTAAATAAACTAAGACACACTCCTAAGCAATATGCAACTGGAAAAAAATATGAAGATGCTTTGATATAAAAAGACTTCTCCCAAAAGAAGTTTAGGCAATGTACATATACTACTTTTTATGGAAAGGGGAGGGTAAGAAACAAGGAATAAAGTTTAAAAATTGAATATTGTTATTTGTTAAAGACACTCCTAGAGACTTGGGAAGAATATAAAATAAATTAATAGCTACAGTTAGTGCGATCCCTGGTACAAAAAAAGTTATGGTCACAGGCTGGAAGAACAGGGTGGCCGGGAACTGACTTAGGTAAGGACACGGGGCACAGCTAGAGCTGTGCCAGCCCTGAGCCCTGCTGCACGCGCCTGCGGCACCATGCCCTTGTCATTACTCCCGGAAACTCCAGTCCTGGATTTTTCCTCTGACTCCACCCAGTGGGGTTCAGTGACAGTCACACGCAGAGGACGGAGGGAGAAGAGAGGAGAGGCACTCACCCTGGCAGGGGCTGACCACACCCATCAGCGTGTGCTGTGCCCGCGTCCGAGTCCCAGGACGTGGGCTCCTGGAGCAGGCAGCTGTCGGAGTGCAGGCTGCAGGAGAGCTGTGAGGAGCCGGCTGTGTCCAGGCTGAGCGAGGAGGCCGTGAGCTTCCTGTTCCGCCGGATCTTATGGCCCGAGTGCTGGACTTCAACGTCCTCTGAGCCTGAGGAATGGGAAGTGGAGTCCAGAGATTCCTTACGCTCCAGCTCTGCCCTGGAGGTAGGGAGAAGGTCGAGCTCTGAGAGTGGGCAGAGCCCAGACAGGGACAGTGGGGTGACTGTCCACTCGTTCAGGACAGCAGACTTGTAGGAGAGCTCGAAGGGTAAGGACGTGAGTCCCTGGAGGAGGCTCAGGAGGAACTCGCCCTCCTCAGCGTCCCGAAGCAGCGCGGTGGGCTGGTAGTACTCGCACAGCCTCGCCTGCTCCTGGAGAAGCAGCTTCAGGTAGCACTCCATCAGGCCATCATTGAGGGCCAGCCGCAGCCAGGCCCGGCAGCGGCCCACGTCAGTGTTGACAAAGGCCAGGTGCTCTAGGTCCGAGATGACGTGCCTGGGAGGGCAGAGCAGACGTGCTTCAGAAACTACCTCGCGTCACTGAGTTGCTATTTTATTCGTTCATTTGCAAGAACTACCGGTTACAATGATGAACGTATACAGTGACGAAAAATGGTGTTTCAAGGGAAATACAGAAATGTTAAGCTATAATCTTCAGCCTTTAGAGGTTAGTATCATGAAGGACAACTGTCATGTTTGTTACAACCCATTACTACACCTGCTGTCATCTGCTGACCAAGCTATGTGTTTCAAACCCCCACTTTCTGTAAAGGGCCAGAGAGTAAATACTTCAGGCTTTGCAGGCTATACAACGTCTACCCAGCTCGGCAGGCTGGTCCAAAGCTCCCTAGCCCTGGGCTGTAGAGCAACGGAGAGTCGAGAATCCTAGGTCGAGTGGGAGTTTGAGAAACAGGGTCCAGAGACTGCACTTTCTCATCCCTTTTCTGTACTAGAACCAGCTGCTATCCTCCACACAGCCCAGAGTCCCACGCTTAGATGGCCTCCCCAGTGAGACTTCCCTCCGGGCTCACTTGTGGGTGATGGCTTTCAGGAGGGACCAAAAGACAGGCTGAGGCAGAGGCTTCTGATGTGCAGTTTTCTTCCGCTTTCCTCCAGGCCCAGCATGGATGTGCTTGGCTTGCAGGCCATGGATAAACACAGCCTCCAGGGCACTGCACAAGGTGTTGGCATCTCCATCTTCACTCGTGACCACTGTGTCCAGGGACACGTACTGCTTCTGGAGTGCCTTCACAGACCCCACCAGCTTCTTCTTGATGACCTAGGCAGTGCAGAGCAGGGGGGGGCCTTCAGAAGAGACGAAGAGACTCCCAGGACAGCTCTGCAAAGCAGCCCCGGTCCATCACCGGATGCTTGTGTGACCAGACACACACACACACACACCTCTATGTAGATTTCTGGCTGCAAAATCAGTGTGTGTTAATCACATCAAAGACAATGCATAGAGAAGAAAAGTCACACTGTACCCAGAGATGAATACTATTTTCATTTTGCATAACCTCTCTTTTCCAAACAAAACTTCAGTAAACTTATAGCCATGTAATTTTGTGTTTCAAAAATGGCACCATCATAGGAAAGGCTCGCAAGCTTCAGTCAGGATGGGAATGAAGTTTGGTTTGCTTTTTGTTGAGACAGGGTCTCGCTTTGTAGTCCAGGCTGGCCCTGAGCTCACTGTAGCCCAGGCAAGCCTCGACCTCAGCAATCCTCCTGCCTCTGCCTCCCGAGTGCTGGGATGACAGGCGTGAGCCCCTCGCCCGGCACTGTGGTGTGTGGTGCTGATTGCTGGTGGGCGTGAGTCACCACGCCTGGTATTGTTGTTATGTGGTTTCTAGGGATCGAAGCAGGGACCTTGCACTTGCTAGGCTGGCGCCAGAACCGCTGAGCTAAAATCTCTGGCCCAGGAATTAAGTTTTATATGACCAAGAGTCTGCACAGCATCAATAAATTAACAGGTAAAATGTGCTGTTTTGGAAAAAAATAAAAATATTGAGCAAGGGCTGTTATACATGTAACTCAATGGTAGAACAGAAGCACAGGACCTTCTTGATTGATTCCCCACACTATTGAAAAAAAAAATCAAGAAAAAAGGACCATGGCCAGCAAGAGAGATTATTCCTATGGGTGGACTTGGTGGTATATGTCTGTATTTTTAGCATTCTGTGAGGCTAAGGTGGGAGAATCACTAGTTTGAGCCCAGCCCAGGCAACCCATCTTAAAATAAAAAAATAAAAAAGGGGCAGAGATGTAGTTCATAAGGAGGCCCTGCCTCCAATCTTTTTTTTTTTGAGACAGGGTCTGGCTTTGTAGTTCAGGCTGGCCCTGAGCTCACTACGTAGCCCAGGCAAGCCTTGAACTCAGCATTCCTCCTGCCTCTGCCTCCTGAGTGCTGGGATGACAGGTGTGAGCCACCACGTCCGGCATTGTGGTATGGGGTGTTGATTGTTGGTGGGTGTGTTTCCATGCCCAGCATTATATGTGGTTACCGGGATCAAACTCAGGACCTTGCGCTTGCGAGGCAGGCGCCGGAACCACTGAGCTAAATCTCCGGCCCCCTGCCTCCAATTTTAAAAATTAACTTTAAAAAGTCAATGAGATGGGCTGGAGATTTAGCTCAGTGGTTCCGGGGCCTGCCTTGCAAATGCAAGGTCCTGAGTTTGATCCTTGGTAACCACGTACAATGCTGGGTGTGGTGACTCACACCCACCAGCAATCAGTACCACACATCACAGTGCTGGGTGTGGTAGCTCACGCCTGTCATCCCAGCACTCGGGAGGCAGAGGCAGGAGGGTTGCTGAGTTCCAGGCTCACCTGGGCTACATAGTGAGCTCAGGGCCAGCCTGAACTACCAAGCCAGACCCTGTCTCAAAAAAAAAAAAAAAAAACCAAAAAGAAAATGAGATACAGTTTGCACATCACTGATGCACTCATTTAAAGCACTGACTTTAATGGTTTTTAGTAAATCAGAAAACTGTGCAGCATTCACTATTAATTTTAGGCATTTTCATCTCCCAAAAGAAACAGGGAATTAGTGTTGCCAGGGGCTGGAGGGGAGGGGAACTGGGAGTGACAGTCATGAGTCGTCTATGTTTGTCTCTGCAGTCCTGGACAATCTACACTCGTGGGATCCTCTGGCCCAGTGCTGGGTCTTGCTGGGAGAACCACGGGGAGGGGAAAAGTCTTCATAGAAAACACAGGAGGATGACAGGTAGAATCGCGCACTCTGGCGGCCAGCATGGGAAGGTGCACCTCGAGGAAGCTCTGAACTGAGCAGCAGAAGGAAAGGGAAGTCCTGGCTTTCTCTGGGAGAACCTCAGGACGCTGCCGAGGCGCAGCCTGGAACCCACCTGAACTTCCACCTCTCCGAAGAACTGCCAGAGCCCATCCAGCATGCCTGAACAGCCCAGGGCCCACACAAGGTGGAGGGAACTTTGGTAAACTAGTCACCAGCAACTGCGTTTGAAAACCCTAGAGAATGGTCAATGTTTAAAGACAGATGTAAGCTACCGACTTACCGAATCAACAATCCAGCACCAAGATATCTGTTCTGCCCAAATCGATGCTACAAACTGTGACCACATGGGCCGAAGGTCTGAATGGAAACCCTTCCCTCCAGGCAGCATCCCTTAAGCCTTAGGGTTTTATTAAAGAAACTGCAGTTCCACAGCGTCTGTGGGCTGATTTGCCCATCAGGAGAGCGCAGGACCTCATCCAGCCTACTTTCCCTCTTTTTCTCTGTGGCTGGCTGCCTCTGTGGACTCCCCCCATTCACCCTGCCCACCTACCGGAATGGAGGCTCGTGGGTCCAGGCCGTTTCCGACCACTGAGAGCATTTCCACACAGGAGCAGCTCCGATGGGACTCACATGACACCTGCAGGGACAGATGGTGGCCATGTGAGCACGCTCCCAGCTAGCCACAGCCGTGGTCCCTCCCAGCAGTCAGCAGGCGGGCTTCTCAACTGCAGCTGAGAGGTCTCTGGGGGACACGAAAGTAAAACTTGAGAGTAGCTTTTAAGGAAGGAAGCAAGGGAAGAACTGCCAGAGGCCCAGTCCTGGAGGGGCGAGGAGCCCTGTGCACAGCAGTGCGGTTCCGGCTTCTCTGCACACACTGCAGAGTGCCTGGGCCTGCGGGTGGGGTCCCGGGGGGAACCCGGGGCTGACAGGGTGCGGGGCAGGCTCAGTAGAAGGCGACCAGCAAGCAGGGCACAGTCACATTCACGGCCCGCGGCCTGCACTGGCCCAATCCTGTCCCAGTCCGGGGACAGCCAGCCCCGCTGCTGGAACCTGAACGGAGCAACCTGAGCTTCTGCTTCGTCTTTGGGCTGAGGGTTTCGTATGAGCAGAACAGAGAGGCGTCTGTAGAGGCCCACACTGGTTCTGATCACAATTCACCACTAATCAGCTGGACAAGTGGCATGTGGTCTGACAGGTACAGAGTACGGACATGGAACAGCACAGGCTTCCTGCCTGCCTTGCTAGAAATGGCACTTGTCATCCTAGTGCAGTGCTGTGGACCTGGGGCACGCGTGCTGCAGCAGGCTGTTTAGTATCATTTCAAGTTCTAGAAGGTTCACCGTCACAGTTCTAGTGTACGCAGCCATCCAAATCTACAAGTAAAAAATGTTATTACGCAGAAGTCAGGCCAATGCTTTCTTTTGTTTTGAGACAGGGTCTCATTATGTAGTCCAGGGTAGCCCTGAACTTGCAGGATCCTTCTGCCTTAGCCTCCCAAGTGCCGGGATTACAGGCAAGTCTGTCCTGGCAAGTCAGTCTGAACCTGAACCCTGGCCCGACCCCAGCCACTAAGGTTGGCAGCACGAGACCTCTAGGTCTGCTGAGCATGAGAATTAAACAATAAGGCAGTGTAGTAGCACAGCCTGTAATGCCAGCACTCTAGAAGACTGAGGCAGGAGGACGGTCAAGATCGAGCCCAGCCTGGATGATTATCAAGACCTTGTCTCAAAATAAAAAAATGAAGAAGACTGGGGATGTACCTCAGTGCAAAGGCCCTGGGTTCACCTCCAGCAGCAGGGTATGTAGAAGGGGGATTTAAACTGTGTCTGCTCAGAAGTATGGCCCTGAGAATTTAACAAAGACCAAGGCGAGTGACAGATTGCTTCGTTCAAGCTTCTCATCACCCCAGAAGAGCCGTTTTATTACCTCTACCTGACAGCTACGGACAGGGTGAACTGATACGGATACCACAGCTGACAGCGTCCTGCCCCACTGCTGTCCCAACCTAAGGAAGGCCCAGACCCTCCCTGAGTGCCATCCTCAGAGCCAGGACTTCAGCGGGGGCCCAGGTGGGGTGTGGGGAGAGAGGCCAGTCTACAGGCAAGACTGCGGAAGAGGGCGAGGAGGGAAGTGGGCGGCCCTCAGTGGAGCTGCTGGCTTCATCTGGCCTGGGGCTTGGTGAGAGGAACAGGGCTCAGTGAGTCGGGCCATTGTGAGGGAGGACGGCGTGTGTCTGCATGGAGAGGGTGGCCAGAGGGAGCCCTCGGCCCTGACTGCGGCCCCTGGCTGTCCGCCTCAGCTTCTGTCACAGTGTGTCCCCGGGGCAGGGCTCTCAGGGCCTCCGGAGCGCAGTCCCGCACTCTGGGCTTCTGGGTGGCGGGAAAAGAGGTGTGATGAGGTCGAAGAGCCACTCCTGGCACCACGCCTGGTCCTGAGCTTGGCTTCCAGCTGGGTTTCCCCTGTGAAGCTCCGCAGGGAAAATCTAGCTTCTCTGGCCACAGGGCCCAGCACCCCAGCCCCTGTGCACAATCCCCGGGCCTCAGCCTCTCCCTTGGGCTCCTCTGGACAGCTGCCCTTTCCCAGCCAGCTAAGAACAGGACCCTAGAGGCTGGATCTCAACTACCCAAATAATAGCCTGGGTCCACAGGTACCATTTATTAGCTAGGAGCAAGAGGGTGGTCATTAGGAAGGGCTCCCGGAGTGGGTACTCTGGCACACACCTGCAATCCCAGCACTCTGGAGGTTAAAGCAAGAAGATGCTGCAGAGTTTGAGACCTGCCTAGGCTACCTAGTGAGTTTAGGGCTGGTCTGAAGTGTAGTGAGACGGTCACAAAGCAAAGTGAAGTAAGCTGAAGCTAGGAGAGGTTAGAGCAGGCCAACAAAGACAAGTAACTACCACTGCAAACTAAGCGTTAGGAAAGATCTTCAGAAAAGCCCCAAATAGTCCTTTGATGATTCATAAAACAGGACAAAGCTTTGGGGTTCAACCACAACTCAGGACACCTTGACCTTTCCTTGCAGGAAGCCAAAGCACCCCACATGTCTCAGTGTGCTTAGGGGTCAGGAGTGACCATCGGCAACAAAAGACCTTGCTGGTGTGTCCGGGCCGAAGCACTGGATCTCTCCGCTTCGGGGTCAGTGCTGCACCCTCCACTTGGTGGCTCAGACCCCAAGCCACCATCCTGCGGGCCTAGTGTCAGTTCCTGTCCTTGGAGTATTCTTCACGGACACCGGAAACTCATGGCTCCAGACTCAGCATGGATCTCACTCACGGAGATCCACGCCGAGAGGAACAGAGAGAACTTCGGCCACTTCCTCCACAGGCCGCATCACCGTCTGGCAGGAGACACCACACATGTCTACCCCACCCGTGGCGTGGATTCCCCCTTCCACGCTTTCCAGGTGAGCAAACTTCTCTGAGTTCGTTCTCCAACTTCATTTCTTCCTCCAAGATCCTGTGAGAGATGGTTGAAGCACGATAGTCTTGCTGCTTCAATTTTTAGCACCACCCAGCCCAGCCAGCCCAGCTCCTTCTCTTGGCCCCATGTTTCCGAGTTTTCCTTTCTTCAGTGTTCTTACATGTGGGAAGGGACTGTCCTGTGGCTCTTCTTCATTCTACTGCTTGTTCCTCTGTGTACACAATGTCCAGTTTCACTTCCTCCAGAGACCGAGGAAGAAAGCACAGAATGGCTTAGAGCAGAACCACGGAGCACAAAGAGACAGGTGACCTGACCCTACCACTTCCAGAACACTCAGCCCAACAGTACCCAGCACTGCCTTCTCTCCGGCGACTTCTCTGCCACTTCCCCCTGCCGCCGGTAGCAGCACCTGGCTGTCAGGGACCACAGCCTGGCAGTGATGCACTCCGGCTGCTGTCCCAATGGGTGAGTCACGTCATGTCAGCTGGAAAGAAATGACGATGTTATCTTCTGATTTGGAGAGGCAGCTGATCTGCCAGACATGTGAGCGCCGCCTGAGTAAACAGCACCCCCTTTCACGTGAGGAAGGCTGGGTTCTGCACAGGGGCCCTGGAAGGGGTGCGACACAGGGAGCAGCCAAGGCCTTTTAAGCAACAGCTCCAATCAATCGTGAAGGGTGAGTACTTCCAGTGTGTGATTCTAGACCAAGGACCAGGGGTGAAGGCAGAACTGTGAGGTCACGAACACTGTTAGGTATCCTTCTTCTCTCCGCCCTTCCGTCTGATGACACCCATCGCCCTGTGCTCTGGCCATTTGCTGCAGGGTTCTAATGAGCAGCAAACTAGCACGAAAACAGTAACTGTAGCTACCACTGTATTTCTAGTACAGTAAGTCCCCGACATACACACATTCAAGTTGCAAACTTTCACAGGTGTACTGTATAGATTCACCTTGATGGATTACGAAAATTCTTCT
>PVIC010049935.1:0-12970 GCA_004025085.1 Thryonomys swinderianus | reverse complement strand
ACGCCTGTCATCCCAGCACTCGGGAGGCAGAGACAGGAGGATTGCTGAGTTCGCGGCGGCTTGCCTGGGCACCATAGTGAGCTCAGGGCCAGCCTGAACTACAAAGCGAGACCCTGTCTCAAAAAGCAAAAAATAAAAATAAAAATAAAAACTAAAAAAAAATAAAATGGAGTTGTACTCAGCCACAAAGAATGATAAATTGGAGTTATTTATACTCAAATGGATATACTTTGAGGACATACTCATCAAGGAAATAAATAGGACACAGATGTGTAAATACTGTAACATTTCTCTAGTATGAGAAACTGAAGGTGTAAATGAAGTTCAGAGTGTGTGATAGATATTGTCAAATAGGAAGAAAGTGCTCAAAGGGAAAAGGCAAAGGAGAGATAGGGGAAAATAAAGAAGGGAAAGGAAAACTTTGATCATAAAGTAAAATGAAAACAAAGCTTCTCCATACAGGGGGTTGGGTGGTAGGTGGACAGCAAAAAGGAAACATGAGAATCCAGATATCTTATGTACAGGTACAAATTTTTAATGTTGAATGCGATCATAATGTATATGTAAAATGAACCAGCAAATTAAAAAAAATAAATACAACCTGGTATTGCAATAAAAAAATAATAATTTACTTTTAGTTGCTTGTATATTCACATGCATTTGTAAGAAATAATACAGAGTAGTCCCACATACCCTTTACCCACTTTCTTCCAATGGTAACTTGCAAAACCAATGTCCATTATTACAACACATGTATTGATCATCTTCAGGTTCGTATTTGGCATCTTAGAATTATAGACAGAAGATTTGAAACCACGGTTGTAAAAACACTCAAAGACATCTTAGCAGATGCTTTGTGTTCTGTTCTGTACCTTATCCCGTCGGTCTGCAATCCTGGCCCTCCGGGGCTGGAGAGGCCTTGTGCGTGGGCCACTCAATGCTCTTCCGTCTCGTTCTGTACACTTCGGTCACTAGTCATTCCTTATCCACTGCCATCTTTCCTTTGTGACTGTGACCTCAGAGGGGGAAAATGCATCTGTTCTTCACTGCTGTTTCTGTGGCATCTGGGAAGCTGTCTGGCACTGAGAGAGGCTGCGTGATTGTTATTTGGCTGTGAGAATTAATTAATCGCCCAAGGTAAGATACATGTATATCCAAGAGATTGGACAGAGGAGAATTATTCATGGCAATGCTACTGAAAAATTCAACTCTGCCTTCTTTCAAAAGGTTTCTATCTTGCAGAAAGAAACAGACAAGCAGACACATCCGATTTGTTTTCATTTGTAAGAAAAATATTATCTTCAATGCAATCCAATATGAGTTTACACAGCTATCAGATAACCACTAAATGTCTTGAAATCAAGTCTGAGAAAATATGTTCCAGAGAGCTTTCATGAAGAGGGATACTTTTTTCCTTTAATGTTCTAATTAGCTGGATGACCTTTGCTGAATGATTTTCTCTATAAAATGACCATATAAAGTGCAGCCTCCCTAAACCTTCCTGTGACTACCCCGGACAGCCACAGGCTCCTCTTGAGGGATAATGAGAACTCATAACTGGGCATTTTATCTTATTGTCTAATGCTGGGCATGGAGACACTCCCACCAACAATCAACACCGCATACCACAGTGCAGGACGTGGTGGCTCACGCCTGTCATCCCAGCACTCGGGAGGCAGAGACAGGAGGATTGCTGAGTTCGCGGCAGCTTGCCTGGGCACCATAGTGAGCTCAGGGCCAGCCTGAACTACAAAGCGAGACCCTGTCTCAAAAGCAAAAAAAAAAAGTAAAAATTTATTAGTGTATATTTGCAATTCATGATAGTATGTTCATTTTGGGGGAAGTGATATATATATTTCACTTGTATATGGTATGTCTTGTTTTCGATCCCTTTATACCCTTTCCCACCTCCCGTAAATCCCTGGTCTTACCTCCAAAGGATCCCATGTTCAATTCGAGCTTAGAAATCTTAGCCATTTAATTGAGCATTTTTAAGCAGCAGGTAGGTTATCTGAAATAAACTGTCATGAAGCACCACACCCTTACTGCTAGCTTTGGGATCTGGGGAAGTGTCTTAAACACGCCTTACTGGCTGCCTGCTATCTACCATTACCTGTCCAGTGGTCTGATTTGAGCCCTTCTATGATTCGTCCCTCTGCTGAGTGCTTTTTTCCCAAGGGAAAAGCTACTTGGGACACAATCAAGGGCAAGATACATGTAGTATGTGTCTCCGTAGAGTTTATTTTTTGACAGGAGGAAGAGATAAAACATCATGTGAGTAGATCATGAATTTAGTAGTCATCCAGTTTGATGAAGTACAGTCATCCCTTGGTACTTGACTGCTTTGAAATTTGTCAAGTTTGGTACTAGACACATTTTTATGTGAAAACCTTGCTCCATACTAATAATTTGTTGGGTACTTGTGTTAGCAATTTTTCTCATTGCTGGGACTAAATATCTGACAAGCAAAGTTAAAGGAGGAAAGGTTTATTTCCACTCACAGTCTGGAGAGGTTTCAACCCAGAACTGACTGTCTCCAAGACTGGGTGGCAGGGCACAGGGCATCTGCAGGGGAGAGAGATTGCGTGGCAAAGCAGGGAGGCAGCAGTGGACAGCAGGGCTCCCTTTCCCTTTCATCCCATCTGGGCTGCAAAGCCTTGTGGGTGGGTCTTCCCCGCCCACACTGAGTCCTCACATACCCCACACTCAGAAGGGGTGGCTAAACCAGTACCATGCAGCCTTCATCCCAGCATCACACACTTCACCCACGTTTACATACTCCAGATCTAGCCACCTGTGATATACCCCACCTCAGCATGCCTCAGGCTTCGGGGATACCCAGCTAGGATCTGTAATAGTGTTCAACTCATAAACTGAGATTTGTCTGTCGTTGTTGCTTCACGACTCATGACTCTTTCAGTCAAATAAATTTGCTTGGTACTTGCTCTTGGTAATCATCATGATTCCTGGAATCAATTAACCACAAGTGACTGACTGAATGAGCCTACTGAGGTGAGAGACGTAGCCCAGAGGTGGGAGCTGGTCTCGCATCTAACAGCCAGCCCTGTGTTCTCCTATTAAACGTCAATTCCTTCAAAGAACATGAGCATCAAGTGAGGCAAGTGTTAGTGTGATGGATGAAGACAGGATCCCTTCTGCACCATGATGAAAAGCTGAGTTCGGTCCAAATGAAGGAAAGTACCAACCTGTAGCTGCTTCCTTCCCAGTCAGTTTTATTCTTGTGCTGCGTTTTCATCTACCAGGTAAGAATTATTGATACCCCGTATAAAATCATGTGAGCTTTTCCACAGTATCTCATCCAGAGCAAAGTCCCATTTGCTTGAGCTATCTATCTTGCATGTCATCTGACACAAGCATGAGACCCTACAGCAAACCATTTCTAATGCTCCTGTCCAGCCTCAGTTTACCACAGGGCTCCACAGTATGAATTTGCCCTCATTGCAACAAGTCAACAGACCAAGCATTAAGCAACTCAAGGTGTGTTATTAGTCCTCGAGGATATTGGTGAATGGGATCTACAGATTCATCGCTGATAAAGCTACTGATTCAATATCTGGATTCAGACTGCTAAAGCATAAATACAGAGGATGAGGAAAACAGCTTAGCCAATACTAACTTGTCACGGAAAAAAAAGCCAGAAAGACGTAAACCTAAGTGATAATCTGAGAAAAAGTTTCTGAGCAGATGACAATGATGTAAGCTCTGCTGGGGAAAATAAGCACCCATGTGTGTGGGGGATTTCACTTGTTCGATCAAAAATTTTTGACTAGGGAGAGACCTTGTGGAACAATTTGACAAAACATGGGAAAGAAAATGGAGTCATATACCACCACTAAATTCTTTCCACTACTAAGGTGAATCTTTTCTTGCGCTTTGTAAGCACTTCTCCTCAGAGGGTTCCCAGACACATCAATAAGCAAAAGAACACTTCTGGCTTCCAAACAACAGCTCTCAGACGTCCTAAACAGAAACTCTGGCTACCTGGACGCTCACCAGAACTGTCCTTGTACTCTCTGAATGTTTCATAATGAAATCTGCTGGCTCCGTGTATATGGGGAGTAAGACAAAACATCGTAACGGTCAGGTCAGTAGTCCATTAACTCTGGGTAAAGATTTACATACTGCAACTCACATTGTTGTCTTAAACTTAATTTTAAGTATTTTATTCCATGCTCATTTTATATATTCCCTTTCAGATTTCCTTGATCTCTATTGGATAAATATTGATTCAAACTACCGGTTGAAATGCACTTTTGAATGTGATTATTTCCTCTCAAATTTTTCCCTCAAAATTCAGTATGTGTTTAGAAATTTTTAAAAAAATGATTTTTGTGTTCATGATGATGGTGAAAGGAAAGCTGGAGTGAGCACAGCTGGACTGTCCCCTGGGTCCTTGATGACCTCCACCGAGATCACTCTTGGCCAGTGTCGCTGAGCGTCTTTCTGAACGTGGCCCACAAATTCAGAGTGATGAGGCTGTCCCTCTGCCCACAACAGCTTTCCTGCCTGCTTCCCCTGTCCACCCCGGGCCTTGGTCTCAGCTCCTGCTGTCTCAGGGGATCGCGTTGTGTTCACCTGTATCATGTTAATTGACGTGAAGCCCTTAGTGATGCCCTCTCAGTGTCCTATAGAAAGAAACTCCATGAACATGGTCATGAGGACTTTCTCTTCATCTAGAAAAGTAGTTTTCTGAAGTGTATACATTTTCTGCCTCTTTTGACTGTAACAATTGTTCCTCTTGTTATGGACTCAAAGTAAATCTATTTGGACAGTCGGCATGAAGCAAGAATCGTGTTAATCTAGATGATGCCTTCGCTTACTCTGAAATATGGCACCCCAGTAGGATAGGGGAGTCCCAGGTTATCCTGATTAAAGATGAATGAAAACTACATCAGTTTAATATTTTCAGAAATATTATACCTGTCAAAACTCTAACTCCATCCAGTCTTGATTTCCAACTTTGGTGGGTTTGTGGATGTCTAAATTATTCATCCCTTTTAAGCCAATGAATCTTTCTCTGACATGGTAAGTAATTTGTTTATATGCTGAGTTTACTGTATGCCAGCTCAGTTTTTTCATTAGAATATAAGGTCCATGAGGGGACATCTGTTTTATTCACTGATGTGTGTTTAGTACCAAGAGCACAGTCGGGAGTCATAATTATTGGTTGAATGAATGGATAAAAATAACAGACTCACCTATATCCAGGTTGGGACAGTTACAGAAAGAAAGTAAAATCTTGTATGTAAGTGAGAAAGGGAGCTGTCTTACTATTTCCTGTTAGACGTTTAGGGAGTGTCAGGTGCTCTGGTCGTGCCATGTAGGGGGCATGTGCTGTTCTCAGGGAAGCAGAGAAGGAAGGAGATACTTCTTCTAATTCTAGCTGTGCCACTTACCAGTATGCCATATTGAGCAAGTTAGTGTTTTAATTTTATTTTTTGCAGTCCTGGAGATTGAACCCAGAGCTACATCTATAGGCCCTTTTATTTTTTATTTATATTACTACTAAGTCACTAAGTGTATTAGCATGAACTTGAAATTGCAATCCTCCTGCCTCAGCCTGCAAGAGTCCTGGGATTGCAGCCATGCTTCGCCTTGTGGGGTTCTAGGCAATTATCTCACCTGGGAGGGATACCTAACTATCCGCACCTGTGAACTAGAATATGAAGCCTCCTGAGTAAATGTTTCTGGCATTTCACATGCTGTTAGCTTTCTGGTTTTACTTGCCTACATGTCACCTATGGAATGAAATGAAAAACCAAAGACAGAAACAAGTGACTGAACATAGACGTGACCCTTCACCATAATTCGAATTTGCTGGAGCTCCTGCTGGTGCCTATCATAGAAAATGGACCTCACCGTTCTCCAAGGCCCTCTGGTGACTTGGCCCTTGACAAGTAGCATGCTAGTCTTTTTTTTTTTTTTTTGAGACAGGGCCTCACTTTGTAGTTCAGGCTGGCCCTGAGCTTGCTATGTAGCCCAGGCAAGCCTTGAACTCTCAGGAATCCTCCTGCCTCTGCCTTTGAGTGCTGGGCTGACAGGTGTGAGCCACCACATCTAGCACTGTGGTATGTGGTACTGATTGCTGGTGCGTGTGAGTCACCACACCCCCAGCACTGTGGTACCAGGGATGGAATTTGGGACCTTGCACTTGCGAGGCAGATGCTGGAACCACTGAGCTAAATCCCTGGCTCTGTTTGGCTATTTTTCAAAGTGTGTCGTAGCTCCCTGGACATTCCTGTTCTGCCCAAGTTTGATACAGCTCCTTAATGTCAAACTCTGATGTTTACAGTTTCTAGTTTCTCACTAGAAACTAGTGAGGGTAGTAGGAGGGTAGGCTTCCTTGATTTTGATTCTAGTTCAAGTGAAGATAGATGAATGAGTTTCATTTGGGTGGCTCTATCATTTAAAATATTTTTTAAAAGTTAATTTGCAAAGTAATATTTAGAGATACTCTTGCAATGACATAACCCTGTGATACTCAAACTTGAGGACACTTAGACTTGAAATATTTTGTATTTTGGATATGGAATATAGTTTTTCATATAATGGACTTAATGACTCATTATTTTAAATAAGGATCCATTTGCAACAGCAGCATGTATTTATCCAGTACAGACTTCAATCTCTAATTCCCGTAATATTTATTCACAGATATTAAGAAAGCTTTCACTCCCTAAGATCTGGGTTGTGAAAATATTTTAAGGCTTTGCCCCTGAGGACAAACTCATGATGATGATGATGATGATGATGATGATGATGGTGATGATGATGGTGATGATGATGATGGTGATGATGATGGTGATGATGATGAGATTCATAGAGTACAGATAGATAACACTTATGGAGCCCTTACTGTGTCTATAAGCACTTAAAACACTTTGTATTTATTAATTAATTTGGTTATGGCAATATTGTTAAACACCGAGTTACAGACCAGGAAAATGGGCTCAGCCTAAATGATTTGCCAGAATTGGAGAGCTGAGTTCAAGAATTTTCCTTTACTGAAGATATTTTGCATTTTTAGTTAAAGAAAAAGTTTCCGACTCTCAACAAAGCTGTGGTTAGGAGCATTAGGAACCAAATGTTCCCCGGAGAAAACAGACGTTGTGACACTTCTCCAGAGTCCTATGGATGGTGACATCAGCAGAGCTGGGATTTGGAGCAATGAAACCTATACTCTTACATTCTAGGTCAGATTAACTCCTGTTACAGCGCGTTGGTGTCTAGCAAAAGAGACACTCTCATTAACATGGAAAACGTCTGGGTAGAACCACAGACACATACCCATATTACACCTTCAGAGTGTAAAATCGTGAAGTACATTTGTATGGGTGAAAGGTGGGAGAGTGTAGGAAAGTCACAAGTCTTGGTAGAGAGCAGTCGGATGGAGGGGAGGGTTTCTGAAAACATCTCATCACCATCCACCAGGTGTGTACCCTGCGGCACCCTCAGTAGGTGAGATGGTGTCTGGGATCATGGCGAGTACACACACTGTACTTTTGTCACTAAATGTTCCCTTCCACCTACAATGTCCTCCTGTGAGACCAGGGATTTAATAACAGGCGCTCAAGGATCTTTCTTATTAAAGCAAAAGAATCGTGCCTTTCGTTGCCATAGATGCATTTCCTGTCCCTGTGTTCAGCAAGATCAGATCATAAGAAAAACGATCACTCGCCCCACAAGCAAGGGGAACTATAACCCAGGATTGGGTTTCTTATGATTATAATTATAGGATCTCAGCTTCATTAATATCTGCTTTTTCCATAGCACACTTCTCTCCTATAATACTTATTTGAAATGAATACCTTTCAGCCTCAAGGCCACAATAATTATGTGCAGGTTGAAGAGCAATTAGTTTCTACTTATGTTAGAGTAAACAAAATAAAGGATTGTCTCTATTTGTTTTCCTCCCCACCCCCTACATTTGGTTCTGCATTTACCATAAGGCACACGAATTCTAAGCATTTCTCTTCTGTCTAAAGTGAGCTTTGGATGAAAAATTTCCTTACGTGTAATCGGGATTTGTATTCCATTGCCTTTAAGCAGTTATTCATGGATTTGAATCCGTATAGTTTTGTCTCATTTGTTCACTAATAATACACCAGGGAGAGACAAACATGTCCTTGCTTGTATGCAGTTTGTAGCCTGACATACTGAATATTTTTTTCTCTCTTGCTCACTGTGTCCAATGTCTGACACTTAAAAATTGTTCAAAAATTATTTGTTGAATAAATGTCTATCCAATAAAGTAGAGTAGGTTTATAATAAAAGAATTGCTAGAAAATCATAGATGACACGATACTGTACTGATTTCCCCTGGGAAAGGGAATAAAAAGGCAAGGAGAGAAGGTTCAAAAAGAAGATTCTCCCAACGCTGTAGACCACAGGGTGGCCTCCACTGTCAGGTAAGTGTGGGGCTAGATCTGACTGCACCAGTTGGTAGGCATGAAAGCACTAGGCCTTTATCCCTCCCGAGCCTCAGTTTGCTTGTGTTTTCAAGGGGAAGTTAGGCACACAGTGCCCTCCCTGACCAGCCCACACGGAGCAGTCGAGACCTGCAATTGCCAGTGACTTATTTCAGGCATCTAACTGGTTGGTATTTCCCTTCAGCGGTGCAGAAGGCACTACTCTGCTGAGCTGCTTTTGAGCGTGTGATATGAGACAAGCCAGTGGACCTCCCTGAGCTTCAGTGCTCCAAGATATATACTGGAAAACATAAAAAAAAAATGTTTATGGGCTGGAGATTTAGCTCAGTGGTACTGTGCCTGCCTCACAAGCACAAGGTCCTGAGTTCGATCCTGGTAACCACAGATAATGTGGGGCATGGTGACTCACGCCCACCAGCAATCAATACCACATACCACAGTGCCGGGCATGGTGGCTCACGCCTGTCATCCCAGCACTCGGGAGGCAGAGACAGAAGGATTGCTGAGTTCGAGGCTTGCCTGGGCTCCATAGCGAGTTCAGAGCCAGCCTGAACTACAAAGTGAGACCTTGTCTCAAAAAAAAAAAAAAAAAAAAAAAAAAAGAGGGTCTTGGCTGAGCATGGGTCTTGACTAGGAGGGTGTGGACTAGAGGGTAGATTCTTTCCTTTCTGGATCCCAATCCCAAATCTAGTATCTGCCACTGTTTGTCAATAGAGCTTTCATGTTCATTTAGACCTCAAATGATCCAATGCAAACCTAAGCATGTTCTTTTGTTATTCATTATGATTCCCGTGATCTGGCGAACTAAAAATAAACTATTCCTCAACACAAGGGAGTTTTTTTTTGTGGCTCAGACTTTATTCTCTGACCTGTAGGTTGAGTATGATTCCACATCTTCCCTTAAGCCACCACTCAGGGAAACAGTGCAGAAGAAATACAGATCACTGTAGCCTTGGTCAGAAGATACAAAATCAGAAGGAGGAACAACAGGCTAGCAAGTGGGGTGTGCCCGTTTCACACCTAGCCAGCCCCTGCCCATCCATGGCGGGCAAGGGAAATTTAGACCCTTGTCTCAGCCACAGGAAAGAAGAGAGACCAGATCTTCGAGGGAGAAGAATGTCCGCCAGTCAGAGGTTATTCCACAGGAAGAGCTTCTGTGTCTTGAAGTAGAGGGAGGAAAGTCTGACAGAGATACAGCCTGGCACTTCCTAGGTCTTTGAGAGGAGACCGAGGAGTTCGGCTGAGAAGGGTTATTGTGTCTACATTCCTTGGCAAGGGTTTCTCCTGGGGATTTCGAGAATATCACATAAAGCTCTGTCACGGTGTTCTCTACGAAGACTCTGGGGACTTTTCCCCTAGACCCAAGAAGTTCCTTAGTTGCAGATGACTTCTGATCCTTACATAGCCCGTTGTGCCATAAGCACCCTTCCAGAAACCAGTTCACACGGACCTCAGGGTAGATGGTTCTAGGTAGACAAACTTGCACAGAATGGACCTAGATTCTTCTGTGAGGTAGAGATAGGGGAGGGCCCATTTTAAAATCAAGGATTTTGTTAAGAAAAAAATTATAGTATTAAAAAAAAACACTTTTTGTAACACATTTAGAAGTAGAGTTTCTGATGATTTTTTGACGTTTCAACTCTGGGCACCATACTTTTAGATTCAGTGGTGGTACATCCTTTCTTCCCCCTGCTGTCACTCACTGCAGGTAGAAACATCAGGGATGGTCTTAGCTCTAAGGTTCACACAACTCTCAAAGTTTAACAAGCTGTAAACTTGCCTATGATGAAAGTTCTAGAGCTGCTTTTCAATTTTTTTTTTTGTACTCTGTGCTTAGGATTTAAAAGACTGCTGTTTTATTGCCATTTAATTATCTACCTTTCAGGTAACTATAATATTATAATTTGGCAATGTCCTGGAGCTCTTTTTCTAACCATTCAATTACGTGAATAGCAGAATTTTTTACCCTCTTCTAATTAACAAGAGAACCAGGCAGAAGGCTGAATGTCAGTTAAGTAATCATGTACGTAGGAAGTGGTCTCTCATTATTTCTCTCCTAGGAACATAGGGCCTGCATCTCAGATCCACACTCCTATAAAAAGTGAATCAACTTGTTGTTTTGTATTATGATTATCAGAAATTTCTTAATACATTTCTGAGAGGACAGGAACAATATGTTGAATGTGCAGGTGATCTCAGCTGACCTTTATCATTTGCCAGGAGGAAAGTCACTAGACGTCTCCGGTTCTCGCACTGCTCTTCCATTATGCGTAGTCTCCGCTGTCCTTACCTGCGGGCCAGCGTGCCCTGGTCCATGCCTGGCACCTGAAGGCCTGCCTGTCGTTGTGCCTCCTCCTCATGGGCTGGGAATCCTTGGGCCAAGGACAGGGTCTACGCAGAACCCACCCTGTGCTCTGGGTACTGGAGACCCGGGAATCTCAGTCCAAGGGGCCCTGAAACCTGTTTACAGATTCTCACTTTTATGAGTTCGCCCTGTACGAGTCAGAAAGGTCGCTAGGGTTTGGCTACATTCAGTAACCTGAGCGTGGACGCTCTCAGAGAGCAGACGAAGGCGATGGAGTCCCTACCCTCCCGTACTTAGCCCTCCGCAGGGCAGGCTGAAGCCAGCGGTGGGGGCGGGGGGGGCGGGGCTCTCCATTTGTCCTCTCGCTTCAGGTCTTCATTCCAAGTGTGGCGGCAGCCTTGGTTGTCTGTTAATGCCCAGCCTTTAGGAGGAAGTGGAGGGGAAACAGCAGCAGAAAGGGCTGGCCTTGTGTATTTGAGTAAAATATGCTTAAAGGCTAAAATATGCTTAAAGGCTAAAATATGCTTAAAGGCTAAGTATGTTTAATGGCTGCTTTCCTTGTTTTCAAACATGCTTGCTAACTACATGTTACAGTAATTCCAGCCTTAGTGATTCATTCATTTGGTTTAGATGTTGAATTTGTAGTGAAATGTGAATAATTTGGAGGGCCTATTGCTACATCAATATTATTCACTGTCGCAATTAATATTTCTGTACACATTCATCTCTTGGTTGTAAATTATTAAGTTGAAGAATTTTAGAATTCCATGAATCTGCCAAGCTATAAGCTTATCACTATCACATAATAGTAAACACCAACAGCCACTGATAATTTTCCATAAATTGGGTTCTCTTCTGAGGGCATTATGTGGCTCAGGTCATTCAATCTCTACAAACCCATGAAGTAGCTACTTCTTCTACTGCCATAGAGATGATGATAATGCAGAGTATAAGTAATTTCCCCAAACTTCAAAACTAATAAAAAGCAGGACATGAGCTCAAGTCTTCAGATGAATTCCTCCTCATGGGTTTAAACACTATCGGTCGATTCTACTGGTGTTTGTGCAGAGCTTAGGATTGAACCGAGGGACTCATATATATTTGGCAAGTACTCTGCTCCCAAACTACACCCCCAGTCCTCTAATGGCATAAAATTCCCACTTATATGCGTGTGTCTTTCATTAACCTAATTTACTGATGCATCTTTCATGTGTCTCCTGTGCCCTACAGAAATTTAAAGTTGAATGTTAGACCATCTTATGTATAATAATTCATTTTTATTGCCCTATTATTATAATTGTCACATTCTGGACTCAGTAGACCCTTGATATCAGTCTCCTATTCTGGTCATTAAGAGGCTTGGGAGATTGCCAGCATTCCTGTTAAAATGTGCCCTTGGTGTTTATTTAGCTAATTACTGAAGTATTAAACTGTGGTCAAATAATTCTAGGGACAGTTCTTTAAGAAGTTTTACATCGTTCATTTAAGTCACTATTATCTCTTTTCAAATATGTATAGAATATAGAATTTTAAAAGAGGAAATATATGTAAAATTACAAAGTATATTAACAAAGAATGGATCCTTTTTGGCTAAACATTACATTCTTAGAATCTATAAAGAATTCATCTCTAAATACAATGCATTACCTTAATTTTAATTTGTTTTTACACAATTTGCCTTTAAATGAATTTTTCCTTATTGGAAGGAGTATAATAATATAGTTCTAAACCAGGGTCATCAAACTGTAATTTGGACTCTAATCTGACCCAGAGCTTGTTTTGCAAATAAAGTTTTATTAGGACAACAAAGCACATTCATTTATATATTGCTTGTGGGTCCTTTGGCACTGCAACAGCAGAGTTGAGTAGTGGTAATGGAGCCTATCCAAGGTGCAAAGACCAAAATAATTTCTATCTCATGCTTCTTTTTTTTTTTTACAAAAACTTTGAGGGCCGGAGGGTTAGCTCAGTGGTTCCAGCGCCTGCCTCGCAAGCGCAAAGTCCTGAGTTTGATCCCCGGTAACCACATACAATACTGGGTGTGGAGACTCATACCCACCAGCAATCAATACCGCATACCACAATGCCAGGCGTGGTGGCTCATGCCTGTCATCCCAGCACTCAGGAGGCAGAGACAGGAGGCTTGCTGAGTTCGAGGCTTGCCTGGGCTACATAGTGAGCTCAGGGCCAGCCTGAACTACAAAGCGAGACCCTG
>PVIC010049934.1:0-12983 GCA_004025085.1 Thryonomys swinderianus | reverse complement strand
TGTAGTTCAGGCTGGCCCTGAGCTCACTATGGTGCCCAGGCAAGCCGCCGCGAACTCAGCAATCCTCCTGTCTCTGCCTCCCGAGTGCTGGGATGACAGGCGTGAGCCACCACGCCCAGCATTATATGTGGTCACCGGGGATTGAACTCAGGTCCTTGCGCTTGCAAGGCAGGCGCCGGAACCACTGAGCTAACCCTCCGGCCCGGGCAGTGAAGTTTTACCATTCTTTGTTCCCACCTAATATAGTTGCTCCTAATCATCATGACAGCCGGAAACACTAATTTCCAAAAATGCTCCTAGAAGATGGTGTAACTCTCTCATAAAATGTATTGGTTGCAAACTCAAGCTCAGGGCACCCTGCCTTCCTTGCAAGCACAATAAAAAACATTACTGACTGGAGAACAGCAAATGTTATAACCAAAGGTTCTAGTCTTGAACTTCAACCATAGTCCTTCTAATCCCCAACTTTGTAGTATCTAGAAGACTAGGATGACACTATTTGTTAGAATTGTTATGTGGATAAAACATTACAGTATATTTTAAGTACTGATGTGAGGGATGGAACTAGTTCTCCTTTAGATACCACTGTTTTCTATATTGTCATGCACTTAGTGATTACTTGTTTACTGTTGTCTTTAATACCACACTATATTCCAGTATTAAAAATATCTATCAATAAGTATTTGTTTACTGGTGTCACTGTTTAATTCCTATTGTGCCATACTATATTCCATTATTAAATGTGTCAAACAGTTAGTAAATACTTGTTTACTGTTGTCATTATTTAACTTTCATAGTGTCACATTATATTCCAGTATTGTAAGTATATTAGGTGGTGATTACATGTAATAGTCAGTAGGACTTTTATCTCTGTGTTTCCTCTTGTGTCTTGGGATTTCTGAATCTTAGCTGAGAAAGTCAGCTCTTTTGAATTTTTCTCTCTGGTTTCCAAGAGAGTACTAAATCATAAATATGATGGTTTGCTTTCTGTTTCAAAGGGATCTGTGCATATTAGTTTCTGACAATCTTAATATTTTTATTATGTGTTTATATTGCTTTGTTAACGTCAATATAGTGGAGGCCATGTAAAAAGACACAGAAGTTATCCTTCGGATACCCTAATCTTCATTACACTGATGCTTGAAATAGCATCAGCATTTAAACCTCTTTTCCAGTTCCCTGTTCTCTTCTTCTGTGATTCTGACAAATACTCTGATTCTTAGCAAATTCTTTATCTTTGTCGTGTTATTTGAAAATTTAACTTTCATTTTTTTTGTTTGTTTGTTTTTTTGAGACAGGGTCTCACTTTGTAGCTCAGGCTGGCTCTGAGCTCGCTATGTAGCCTAGGCAAGCTTCAAACTCAGCAATCCTCCTGTCTCTGCCTCCTGAGTGCTGGGATTACAGGCGTGAGCCACCATGCCCGGCTTAACTTTCATTTTAATTTAAGCCATTTATTAATATATTAAGATGGAATAGCTGCTTCTGTGTATATATTTTGAGGACTAAAATACTACTGTGAAATACTGGAAGGGACTATTAATCTTCCACTTTTAATTGCAATCAAATCTATTTAAAAGAGAAAGCATTTAATCTGTCAGTTCTGCTCCATGCTTTATAAGGTTGTGAATCTACCTTACTTTTACAAGTCTACTTGCCTTTAAGCCTTGGTTACTCAGTTTACATTTAGTTTTGAAGCAGTTAATGCTCAGACATCTAAAACTATACTGATGTTTAGCATTCATTTGTGTGTGTGTGTTTTTTTTTTTTTTAGACAGTGTCTCACTTTGTAGTGCAGGCTGGGCCTGAGCTCACTATGTAGCCCAATCAAGCCTCAAACTCAGCAGTCCTCCTGCCTCTGCCTCCCAAGTGCTGGGATTACAGGCACGAGACACCACACCCAGTTTTTTGTGGTATTTGGTACTGGTTGCTGGTGGGCGTGAGTCACCACGCAGGCATTGTGGTATGTGGTTACTGGGGATCAAACTCAGGACCTAGCATTTGCAAAGCAGACGCTGGACCACTGAGCTAAATCCCTGGCCCACATTCACTTAATTTATAAATTGTCTCCTTAAATAAATATTCAGTTACTGCCACAAGAAAGATAACTGATGTCAGTTATAGACTATTACCAAATCAAATTCTGGAATAGTTTGTAAAATTACCCATGAGCTGATGATTCATCAGGTGGATGTTTTTAATGTGTTTTAGAAGCTGTACATTTTCTTCATTTCTAAGGGCTGAACCCAAGGAATGCTAAGCTACATTCCCATCCTTTCTTACTAGTTGCCTTGGCTGAGTTTATGCTTGCAACACTCCTGCCTCTGCCTCCAGAGTAGCTGGAAATCCAGGCATGTGCTACTGCTTCCTGCAGAAGCTGAAGAGTCTTTTGTGTACAGTTTTATTTTTGTGCTTAAATAATGGGTTTAATTCCATATAAAAAGCTTCATATTTTACTCATTCTTTTATTATTTAGATGTATGTCTCAGAAACTTTTTATTCATTTCCAGGTCTGAAAGAGCTATCTAAATTTGCATTTGAATAGAATTTGCAATTTAATTTTATAGTACTTGCAAATATAGTGCTATTTTGCCAGGCGTGGTGGCTCACGCCTGTAATCCCAGCACTCGGGAAGCAGAGACAGGAGGATTGCTGAGTTCGAGGCTTGCCTGGGCTATATAGTGAGCTCAGAGCCAGCCTGAACTACAAAGCGAGACCTTGTCTCAAAAAAAAAATATATAGTGCTATTTTTGGCTCAACGGACTATTGATTTTGTCCCTACCATATGAAAAGTGTGATATGGGATACTGAAGAGATTAAAATATTCTGTAATGTAATATAATATAAGATATCTGTGATACATATTTACTTGTATTTGGCTTTGTTTTTCTCTCTATGTCTGTAGAGGGGTTTCACGACAGACTTCTTTTTTGAATACAAGAAAGAAATGAGGCTTTTTCTTCTCCACTGTTTGTAATAAAAGTGTCAAATCCTGGGCATGTTTTTTAGACCCTTATTGTTGGAAATCAAACAGGCTACTATTCTGTCATGTTAGAGAACACAATCAGATTGGACACTTATTTGCCCTTGTCCAAAGATTGTGTGCTTGTTTACTTGTATTATTCTAATACATATTCTTGCTGTTAGTACCCTTATAATTTTCCCATCTCCCTCTGACATAGCTGGAGCTACCGATGTGTACCACTGTGTGTCCTGTCTGTGCTTTTGTCTTTGCTCATGTAACTGAGCTTTTCTCAGAGAAATTTTTTATTGATAGTTCTTTTCTGCTTCTATGGAGGCAAACGGCCATCTTTTTCACAGGACACTTGAGAGTTCCTACATCACTAAAATGTGTTCTGTTGAACTTAGTGGGGTCAGACTGAATCTTTAAATTTAGATTTTACTGGGTCACTAATGTTTGCACTTAATTATGGTCAAGAGTTTTTCACTATGTAGAGATTCTGAATTGTTTTATAGCTTTTGAGAGCTGAAGAATATGGTCCTGTTCTTTAGGTTGGTCTAGATGTATAAATATAATGTTATGAGAATCTTCCTTTTTTTGTTTTCTTTTTTTTTTTTGAGACAGGGTCTCACTTTATAGTTTGGCCCTGAGCTCACTATGTAGCTCAGGCTAACCTTGTACTCACAGCAATCCCCCTGTCTCTGCCTCTGGAGTGCTGGGATTACAGGTGTGAGCCACCATGCCCGGCACTGTGGTGTGTGGTGCTCATTGTTGGTGGGGGTGAGTCACCACATCCAGTATCATGGTACATAGTTACTGGAGATCAAACTCAGGACCTTCTGCTTGCAAGGCAGACACCAGAACCATTGAGCTAAATCCCCAGCCCCTAGAATTTTCCATATCTTAACACGAAAGAATGACATGAAAATACAGTTTTAATTTCTAGTTGTTTATGGTTTATTACTTTTATGTGACAATGAGCAGATTTCTAGTTTAATTTTTAACATTAATCTGTTTTCTCTCAGACCTGTTTTACTTATTGAGAACATCAGTGATGAGTGCTCATTGAAATGTTAAATTTGGAACTTAATAGGAATCCCATCCAAGTGTCTTTGTCAAAGATTTGTCAGTTTTTTTTTTCCAAAAGAGTTAGGATGCACTAACATGCAAATGCTTAGATATTGCTAAAGCGATATCTAGATTTCTCTTTCTATTGTATTTTGTTGGCTGTATTTACAAAGGAATTTGGAAAAATTATAATGGCATGAATAATAATTACCATTAGGATGGAAAGAAGGATGCAAGGAAAATATACAATAATATTTTCCTTGACATGTAGCTCTCAGCTCCTTGATAGTTTTGTTTATGATGTGTGCTATCTTCTGCACTACATACTAACTCCAATTGTTACTAGATATAGCTCTACAAATAATATTTGTTGGGCCACGGATCTAATTCAAGTGGTACCATGCCTGCTTTGGAGGCCCAAGGGCCTGAATTTGATCCCTGGCACTGCACAAACAAAACAAACCAACCAACCAAACAAACAAAAAATAATATTTGCTAGAGAAATACAGGGCAGAATCTGATTATGAATTGTCTTCTTTTTGGAAACTAGTTCTGCACACTGTGAATTTGATCTGCTGTCATGTCACTTCCTGAGACAGTTATTTTCCCTGGTGCCCTCATTGTTTCTCTATGTGCCCCCGCCCCCAGCCCCATAATGTCAGACCTGAAAGTGTGACTATCTCTTCTGGTCCTGACCACAGTTGTGAGGAAGTCATGTGTCTATTATTTGTTACCAGATAGATAAATTTGAATTATATAATGAGCTAGGTCTTAGAAAACCAACTGCGTAGTCCAGAGAAGAATGTAGGTTTATAGATTCATGAGGATTGGATTACTTTCTGTCCATTCTGATAATCGAATAGTTCATTTCCAATGTGAAGCTTCTTCAGGTCAGTAGCATGGCCAGTGGAGAGTGTGTAAAGGTGTATTAGAGTGCTGGCTGTTCTGCAGAAAAGTTACTTGCTTAGAATGTAGTTATCAAGCATAGCTAAATGATTGGCACGTGGGGGCCAAATACTAGCAGTGACTGTTATCATCTACCTAGAGGGTAGGGTAGGCAGACCTGGGCAGTTCATATTCCCTCTCTCTCTGTCTTTTTTTTGACAGGGTCTCGCTTTGTAGTTCAGGCTGGCCCTGAGATTGCTATGTAGCCCAGGCAAGCCTTGAACTCAGCAATCCTCCTGCCTCTGTCCACCACCCCCAGGATTACAGGTGTGAGCCACCACACCCAGCATTGTGGTATACGATATTGATTGCTGGTGGGTGTGCATCACCACACCTGGTGTTGTATGCGGTTACCAGGGATCGAATCAGGGATTTTGCGCTTGCTGGGCAGGTGCCAGAACCACTGAGCTAAATCTCAAGCCCAGTTAATATTGTCTTGTAGTATAGTTGTTTAACAGGTATGTGCTGATGTGTATGTTACATATGTTTTCTTTCACTTTTTTTTTTTTTTGCTTTTTGAGACAGGGTCTTGCTTTGTAGTTCAGGCTGGCCCTGAGCTCACTATGGTGCCCAGGCAAGCCGCCGTGAACTCAGCAATCCTCCTGTCTCTGCCTCTCGAGTGCTGGGATTACAGGCGTGAGCCACCACGGCTGGCATTGTGGAATGCGGTGTTGATTGTTGGTGGGCGTGTCTCCATGCCCAGCATTATATGTGGTTACTGGGGATCGAACTCGGACCTTGCGCTTGTGAGGCAGGCACCGGAACCACTGAGCTAACCCTCCGGCCCTCTTTCACTTTTTTATTCACCCTGATTTCATTTACTGTAGAAATGGGGACAGTTTCACAACAGGTCTTGCTCAGTGATTTTTGTTAGCACAGAGTTAGAACAGTGACTCAGTTTAGCAATTTTCTATCTTGACAAAGGGTAGTGAGAAGGAATTTAAGTTATTTAACATTTACTGTTATCAGATACTGTGCTGTTGCTTTCATCTTGTATCTATCATCTATCTATCTATCTATTTATCATCTATCTATCTATCTATCTTTTGTTTTGGTACCAGAGATCAATCTTAGGACCTTGCACTTGCTAGGTAAATGCTGGAACTATTGATTTCAATCCCAGCCCTCATCTAGTATCTTTTATACCTCAGATCAGCATTTTGAACAAAGGAGTTTTTTTGTTTTCACATTGAAAAAAATAGGTTTAGGCATAGCCATTCAAGATGGTTTATTAGCCATTTCAAAGACACATAGCTAATAAATGGTGGAAAAAGCAATTGAAACAGTAAGTACGTGTCCCCCAAATTCTGTATTATATCATGTTGTCTCAAAATCAAGTATCTAAATGATTCAAAATGGGCAGTAATACATAATTTACCTATAGCTGTAAGCACAGTGAAAACCAAGACAGGTTACCAGGTACACTTGAAATTTTACTGCTTCTACTCCTACCCCATAAGGCTATAGCTGTAAATAGCCACCTTGTGTTTGATTAATCTTGATTGTGCTCTGATGCAACATTTTGCATTTATTTGACTTGCAACCTGCTTTATAGAGTCAGTGATTTATGGAATATCTTGGAAGCAAGTCCTTGACAGGCAGTATTTTAAGGTGGACTTGCTGCGTGAGGATTTTGTTAACCTGACATTTTGTGGTTTCGCCTCATAAAACTGGCAAAGGACTCCCAGTATGGAATGTTAATGGGGTGAAGTAATGAACGCAGGCTGGGGTGCAAGCAACCAGACGTGCGCAGTCCTATGGCTCATACTCCATGATTCTTGGGGGAGGTCGTTATAGACAGTAGCTTTACTAAAAGATAAAAGCAGTAGGGGATCTTTTTAACTCAGCAGTTGATCAAACTCTTTTTCTTAATTTAGGCTTAGAAGCAACCGGTGGAATGTACATGGGAAAGGAGTAATTAAAGTTAAGTTAGTACAATATCTCATGGTCATTTTCACTTTCTCAAACTGTTGAAGTGAATAATTACCAACTACCTACTTCCTCAATCCAACTATTAACCTTTTTATCCTTTCAAGCTTTTAAATACTATATCGTATACTCAGTATATATTCCTCAATCTGTCAGCTAAGTAATTTAATTTTTGCAAATTTTATTTCACTGACTACAACAATATACTATGGTTTTATTTTCTTTCTTTTAAAGCTTTGTAGAACCCAAAGGTTGCTTAGTTTCTTTAGGAATGGGACCCTGATTCCTAACTTCTATGATTCTATCAAAGGAGCTTTGCTTTTTTATCTGATTTATTTAAAAAGCTACCCTTGTTAGAAATTATTTAAGAAAAAGTATCCATTCCTAATAAAGTTGGAAAGCTATGTGTTCAGTCACTATTTAAAATAAAAAGGATATTTTCAAAGTTTTTATGTATTCGAAATGATATAGTACAAGAAATTATCTTAAATCTTGCATTCTAAGGAACATACTGATTGTTTATCATTTGTGGTGAATTTTTTTTTTTTTTTTTTTGAGACAGGGTCTCGCTTTGTAGTTCAGGCTGGCTCTGAGCTCACAATGGTGCCCAGGCAAGCCGCTGCGAACTCAGCAATCCTCCTGTTTCTGCCTCCTGAGTGCTGGGATTACAGGCGTGTGCCACCATGCCCAGCCCTTTGTGGTGAATTTTAAGAGATTTTATTAAAATGTAATCAGTTGTGTAATGACCTCTAGTTGGATAGATTATAATTTTGATTTTTTTAAAATTAAAGCTTTTCAACTATTGAGGTATTTTTAGGTTATTTCAGAAACATTGTTGTTAATCATTCTCATTTTTATTTAGGTCCTGAATATGTAAGCTAGTGTATTAATTGTTGTTATGGCTGTGTCCACATGTCCCCTCAGTCTAGATGGGGCTTTTCCAAAGGTGATTGAATATAGAATTTGTGATGCCGGGATTAAGGGTGTGTGATTACTAAATCAGTCCACTCATCTGGCACCTGGCCTAAGCCTGGTAGCCTAGCTATACTAAATGGGCAGAAAGAAGTTGCTGTTGTTGCCTCAACTTGCTGCCTTCTGCCTACCCTGCTTTGCTATGGGTTGTTTCTCCTGTGCGATGCCTCTCTGCTGTGTCATCTTGCCTTGGAGTCAGCTGACTGTGGAGTGAAACTAATGCAGACTATTTTTCTTGTTGCTGGGACAAAATACCCAACACTTGCAACTTAGAAGGGGAGAATTTTTATTTTTTTGATTCCTATTTTTAGTCCACAATTGGCTGGCTCCAAGGCAGAGAGATATAGTGGAAGGACCTGTGCAGAGGAGACTTGTTCAAGGCGTGACAGCTGGAAAACAGAGAGAAAAATTCAGGTGAAGAGCTGGGAAAAGAGATACAGCCTTGTAGGCCATGATTCCAGTGACCCTTCTATTCCAACCAGACTGTACCTCCTAAAAGCAGGTCAGCCATAAATCCCATAATTCAATCACCTGCAAAGACCCCAGCTATGATTGCATGAAGCTTTCAGTGCACATCTAGATATAAAGCATATCAGCTAGTTTTTATTGTTTTTCTCAAATGGCTCTAATAAAATTTATTTTTAATCTTTATTGGTACATTGTATATACACATCATGATCACAGTCAATATTGGGAATGTGTACCAGTATATGACATGACATGATTTATTTCTCAATTTTTTCCCATTCCCTTACCTATCCCATGATACACAAATTCTATATCCCAGCATCACAAATTCTATATTCAATCACCTTTGGAAAAGCCCCATCTAGACTGAGGGGACATGTGGACACAGCCATAACAACAATTAATACACTAGCTTACATATTCAGGACCTAAATACATAAGCTTTGTTTCCCTTTTTTAATTACCATCACATTTTTTTCTTTACCTCTCATTACTCATTCCATAGCATTTCCCTTTGAATATTTTCTGTTTCACAATATCTATTATACATTCTAGAACTCATTAACATCTTCAGTTTCTCATACCGGAGAACAGATACGATATTTACACATCTGTGACCTATTTATTTCACTTATGAGTATGTCCTGCAAGTACGTCCATTTGAGTATAAATGACTCAAACTTATCATTCTTTAAGGCATAACATTTTAATCCATGCTGTCTTTTATTACTGATCCAATTATCAATCCCATATTCTCATAGTTAATAGGTTGTAATTCTGGGAGGAAGAGTCTCTTTAATTTTTCCTTATTTTTTATTCTCAATTGACATTAGACGTTCATATATTTGGAATATCCTCTGCTGATTTTGACTTTTTCCATTATTCTATATGAATTTCCTAGTTGATTTTCTTCTTTGAAGCACTAAGGTGACTCCTTATTGTCTCTAAGATAAAAATCCTAGTGTTTTACCCTTTGCAGCTGTTTGCATATTATTTTAGTAGAACAAACCAACTACACATTATGATTCAGTTGTTCAGAACAACCTTCTAAGCTAAAATATATTGACAGTTTTAATCTACCTCATAAAAGCTGTTTTGTGAAATTTGTTATGGAGATTATCTTTACCAGAGGAGTTTTAATCTGCATTTATATATAGTTTAAACTAAATTTTTTTTTGAGACAGGGTCTCACTTTGTAGTTCAGGCTGGCCCTGAGCTCACTATGTAGCCCAGGCAAGCCTTGAACTCAGCAATGCTTCTGCCTCTGCTTCCCAAGTGCTGGGATTACAGGCATGAGCCACCACGCTTGGCACTGTGGTATGTGGTATTGATGGCTGGTGGGCATGAATCACCATGCCCAGCATTCTGTGTGGTTACCAGGATCGAACTCAGGACCTTGCACTTGCAAGGCAGGCGCTGGAACCACTGAGCTAAATCTCCGTCCCTAAAGTAAAATTTTGATCAACATAAATCTCATGGTCTCTCAAAGGCAGGCTTATAATTCAGATCTCTTAGAATTAGTTTCCATGATTGGAAAGCAGATACTTAAATCTTTTTGGATGTCTGTCCTCATCAAATTGTCTCCCATAAGCTGTGGGTTCAGGAGCATCATTCCTCAGTATCCCATTATTAGTCCTTAGAGATTGATTTGCTTATTAATCTTTACAACTTATTTATTGTAAATAAATATATAATATTCACCACTTTTCCTATCAGCTCTTCTTCACTGGATTTCCTTCTGTATAGTGTATCTAGAATACTAATTATATCACATACTTTAAGAATTGAAAAGATAGCCAGGCCTAGTAGCACGTGCTTGTAATCCTAGCACTTGGGAGCCTGAGGCAGAAGGATTGCTGAGAGTTTGAGGCTAACCTGGATTGCATAGTGAGTTTAAGAGCAGCCTGAACTGCATAATGAGACCCTGCCTTTAAAAAAAATGAAAAAATATTCATTCAAATAATTGTCTGTTTTTGGAGTTCAAAAGGGGACCCCTACTTGACTTGAAAGCACAATTCCTGACATGTAGGACAGTTACTCAGGGTATCCTGAATGAGCAAATTCCTTTTATAGTAATTTCCCCATATTCATGGTATTACTCTCTGTGGTTTCTCATTCTTGTGGTCAACTGCAATCTACAAATATTAAATGGAAGTTTTAGAGCTTTGCTGTGTCCTTCTAGGTAAGAGTCATTCCCCTGTGCAGTTGGGTAGCCTATCTACACCACTTGCCCATCAGTCATTTAGTAGTTGTCTTGGCCTCTTATGAACCATGGTACTGAACTACTTGTGTTCATGTAAACCTTGGGGGCCGAAGTGTAAGACTAGTGAGATAGGCCGTTTGGAAGAGGTTTGTGTGCATGTGTCTATGTGTGTGAAAAATTGAAAGTTATCAACTTAATAAAAAGCAAAATCAAAAATAGGATACAAAACCCTGTAGTAGGTTCTTGATTCTGTGAAGAAGCTAAAGTTATTTGGTCTGCTCTTACAGTTGCACTTCAAACCACAGAAGTTTTAGCTGTGGTATATGGTAAGTGCTTGGCATCTGCCTCAGTCATCTCATCATGTAGGCATTGCATTATCTCATGTCACCGCAGAAAGGGATCATGCGGTGTGATATCTTGAGAGACCACATTCACATAACTTTTGTTGCAGTATGTGATTATAATTGTTCATTTTCTTATTAATCTCCACTGTGCCAATTTAGAAATTAAACTTTATCATAAGTATATGTACCTAAGAAGAAAGCATCATATAACAAGGATTTGATGTTATATGAAATTTCAGACCCCCATGGGGAAGAGGAGTTCCTGAAATATATCCCTGTGGATATGGGGGTGTCTGCTGAATTTTCAGTTTATGTATGAAAATTTTATTTTTTAACTGTGAGCCTCAGAGGAGCTAAAATTATATATTTTATGTGTAAATGTTTTTTAGTTCTCAAGTAGTTTTTAAAAATAATTTTGAATAAAGCAGAATTTCTTTTTGATGATTTACTTAAAGCAGGTTCGACTATAAAAATAATTTTCCTGCCAGCCGTGGTGGCTCACGCCTATAATCCCAGCACTCGGGAGGCAGAGACAGGAGGATTGCTGAGTTTGAGGCTTGCCTGGGCTACATAGTGAGCTCAGAGCCAGCCTGAACTACAAAGCGAGACACTGTCTCAAAAAAAAATAATAATAATAATTTTCCTCAAAAATGCAAATGACACTGTGACCTAAGATAATGTTTATAAGATTTCAAAAGGAATTCAAGAAATTGAAATTACCTACTATGGAATAAATTCTGATTAATAGCATTTAGAATGTATAATGCAGTTTAAATTGTATATAAATACATGCTTGAGGATTTATTTTCTCCCTTGACCTAAGTCCTCTGATTACAAGTGTTAAGAACAAGTAGGATAAAACTGAGCTTTTATCCATTGTGGTAAACTGAAAGATGGTTAGAAGTAAGACTCAGTGAGCACACAGTAAATATTCATCTAAGTATAGGGAGGTAGCTCAGAGATAGAACACGTGTTTGGCATGATCAAGGCCTAACACTTAAAGAAAAGAAAGGTTTATCAACTCCAAAATGATTAGTTTTGCAGATATATTTTAATCAACTAGACATAAAATCAGATTCTGGAGTAATTAAAAAGTATTTTCACCTGGACATTGTGGTGTTCACCTAAAATCTAAGTTACTCTGGGGATGAGGCAGGAGGATCACAAAGTTGAGGCCAGCCTGGGTAACTTAGGCTCTGTTTCAAAAGAAATAAAAAGGATGGAGATATATCTCAGGGCTGAGTGGGTTTAATTCCCAGTGCCATATGGCAAAAAGTATTCTTGAGGTCTCCCCCCATATTAGTGAATCCATGCAATTATTAATCTCTTTCAACTCTTATTATATTATTTATCACACTTGATTCATGCCACATATCAGTTCTGAGATACATTCTTAGAAGTTAATATTTGTGAGTATAGAGTGCAACTTACTATAAATGGCCCTTTACTCTTACTGTTAGTCTCCGGTGAAATCTTGTTTTGTAGAGGGAATTTGTGTTTGCCTCTGACAGTCATCTCAGACATTGCCAACTCGAGATCACTGTTAATTAAATTATTTGTTAGGTGACTTTCAGATTTACCTGGTATTGTGACTTTAAAATACTATAATTGTGTGAGTATCAGGTTGTGGTTTAACTCTATGAGGATATTACTTTCCCAAAATTTTACCCAGTTCAAAAACTAATTCATTAGTTTTCTTCTTACCCCTATGAAGTTGGAGGATTTATTCTCTTTAATCTTACACAAGGTGGGCCCTTTGAGTCTTTCAACTCTGTGCACACGTGTGATGTGCTGTAATTGACAGTGGCTCAGATAAAAAGAACATGGCACTATAGTCAATATAAGTGGGTAAAGTGGCAATTATAGGAAACTGAGCCAGCTTAATTCAGTTTTTATTCTTTCATTAAGCAGTGACTAGAGGTGGGAACAATATTAGATAAAAGTGACTTGTTTGGGATTTGTCTTTAAGATGGAATTTGTAATATTAGAATTTTTAACTTTAACGCATTAGCTATACCCAAGAGTTTAAAAAAGTAGTATTTTCTGAAATACTTAAAATATTGTACTTTCAAGACTGAATTTCCTTTTTTTTTTT